>JALLPI010000175.1:0-28025 GCA_036939935.1 Cyclotella atomus | reverse complement strand
AATGAGATGTGGAGGAATATCTATCGATTCGAATGTTTCGGGGATCATAAAAATGCAACAATTAACCAAGAAGCGGATTTGCAAATCATTGTGCACATCTTGTGCTCATTCATTGCAATAGATAACGCTGTTATTTAATGCCAAAACTTTGCAGCACAGAAGCTGATATATTAATCCAATAGACTGCACAATTTAAGCTATGGTTTATTGTTGTATCCCCTCCATCCATCCCAAGTGGTGCCAAAACTTTACACCTAATGCAAAGTCAAATCGGATATGGAAACACAAAATTTGGGTTGACCTAGCTTTATCCTTATCATGCAAGACTCAGATGAGTAGGTCCCACGAGATAGGAACTAAGGTAAAGTAAAAGACAAAATGACAGCCTAAACGCCGCAAGGTTTTTTTAAGTTAGGTACCAAATGGCGGGAAGCAGCCTAAAACCCATTCATGTAAACTCCTCTATCCATATTCCGCCACCACCCATCAATGGACGATGGAATAGAATAAGCAATCATCTCAGGACCACTTAACCAAGCTACCATTCCTTAGATCTCATGTCACAGTCACTGATACGATCACAAACATTAGTGGTAGTTGCTGTAATGTTAGGCGTCTTAAATCATCGATGTCTGCGGATATGTGCATTCTCAGCGCGAGCACTCACATCACGCACTTTGATAGACACGCCGCAGTCTAAGCCGCAGCATTTAGCAATACTATCTACACATGAACATAGCTTGACTAGATTGTATTCTACAATGGACAGCACTTCACTCGAGAAGTTAACAGTACGAGAGCTCAAAGAGAAATTAACCGAACGGGGACTGCCAACGTCAGGTCTCAAAGCCGAGTTAATAAAGAGATTAAGTTCGACTTCAACACAGCATGGGGAAGGTTCAATCGATCAACCAACGAAAAAGACAACTGCAAAAAAGTCTGGCTCGAAGAAACAAAAGTTCACCATCAACCCCAATTGGCAAACAGAGTTCAATGCTGATGCATTGCAAGCTGAGTTTGATAAAGTCGCGAAGAAGGATGGTTTTGATGCCTCCTCTGCCTATTATGCGGATGATGTCACGTTCGAAGATGATTTTGTAGATGAAGACTTTGACTTTGAGGGTGATGAAGATGAAGATGAACCTGCGATGCCACCAGCAGGTCAGAGCATGGATGAGCGACTTGCCGCAGCTAGGCGTGATTTATCGGCAGGACGCGTCTCAGTACCTAAGGCTCTGGATAAATTCTCAGAAGATGCAACTTTTGAAAGTCTCCAAGCACTCGGATTCCGTCGTGAGCTAAACCCATTCGGCAATGATGAGACTCCAAGACGAGAACAGTTTAAGGTTATTACCGATGCCATGACTTGTTCTGGATGTGGGTATGATTTCCAATCGAAAGATGAATTAAAGCCTGGGTTCTTACCATTTGAAAAGTTTGAGATTCAGGAGAAGTTGTCAAAGATTGAAGAGGTGCAAAAGATGCAGGAGAAGGCCAATTCGAATGACTGGACTCCCGAAGACGAGATTGAGTATTTATTGAAACAGTCTGATCCCGAAAAGGCAGAAGAAGAGGAGGAGTTGCTTACTATTAGTCCAGAAAAGTTGGCCGAGAGAATGGGGCTTGATTTGGAAGCTTTGTCTAGAAAGAAGGTGTTGTGTAAGCGTTGCCATGGGCTACAGAATTTTGGGACCGTGGAGCAGAAATTGCGCCCTGGGTGGACAGATGAACCTACACTATCACAAGATCAGTTCAGGAAGCTACTTCTTCTTCTAAAACAAAAGACAGCAGTGATTCTTGCTCTTGTGGATTTGTTTGACTTTAGTGGATCAGTACTCCCAGAGCTCGATGAGATTGCGGGAGAAAATCCAGTCATTCTTGCCGCAAACAAGGCAGATTTACTTCCATCGGCTATGGGTCAGACTCGTGCAGAGAATTGGGTACGCAGAGAGCTTGAGTATATGGATGTAAAATCTATTGCCAACATTGGAGGTGCGGTTAGGCTAGTGAGCTGCAAGACTGGATTTGGGGTTGCTGCAATGATTGAAAAGGCCAAATCTCTTGCAACTGATATGGAGTGTGACATTTATGTTGTTGGAGCTGCAAATGCAGGGAAGGTATGCATTATTGGTATATTGCATGCACAAAACAATTGAAGCTCAATCTTACGTTTCTAATCGCTGCTGCTTTGAAGTCTACTCTCGTCAACTACTTGCTCGATGAGAACAATCCAGATAAAGCCGCCAAATTTACAGGGAAGAAACGTCCAGGTAATGCTAATAAGTGGAAGGGCTCTGTCACAACTAGCCCGCTCCCCGGAACAACACTCAAGTTCATCAAGATTGAGCTTGGCGATGGCAAGGTACTCTATGATACACCTGGTTTGCTGATTCCTGGAAGTTTAACAGAAAGACTTACTCCAGAAGAATTGAAGATTGTGGTACCAAAGAAGTAAGTTCTTTCATCACGCGGCAATAAATATATTTGGTTTGCTTTGCCTACAACTCATTTGTTATCGCACTGAAATAATCAATAGACAAGTGGAGCCCATCACATTTCGAGTTCCATCCGGAAAATGTGTGCTCGTAGGCGGATTGGCAAAGGTTGAACTCATCGGAGACTGCAAACCATTCTTGTTTACCTTCTTTGTTGCAAATGAAATCAAATTGCACCCCACAGATTCCGAGAAAGCTGAGGAATTCACGGCCAAACATGTGGGCACTTTGCTCAAGCCTCCGTTGGAGCCAGGACTTGAACGGATGGAAGAGATTGGAGAGTTTGAATACCATGAGATTGACATTGAAGGAAATGGTTGGAAGGAAGCTGCTGCTGACATCACATTACGGGGACTTGGATGGGTGTCTGTGACTGGTGCTGGTGTTGCCAAAGTACGGATTGGAGTACCAAAAGGCATTGGGGTGAGCGTGAGGCCTCCACTCATGCCTTTTGATGTATGGGAGGCAACTGCAAAGTACACTGGGGGTAGAGCAGTTAGAAAGAGCTCCAAATCACGTAGTGGGAAGAGAAGAAAAGGGGTCGGTAGAAATTAGATTGCAATCATTGTGTTGATAAAAAATGATGTCATGTTATCGCCAAGACTTTCTGGATCATATGAACGTTGGTTACTTGATAGTAGTGGTGATTCTTATTGTATTCGTCAATGCAATCGATCCTGACTCCAGCACTGTACTTCCACATAGTTCTCATTCCTGCACAAACACGAACTTCTTCTTTCTTCAGAATACAGCATCAATATCACTAAGCCCACCTGCATTCAACACAGTTTTGTATCCTCTCTCCTCCAGCAGCTCCTTTGCCTTGCCAGCCCGACGACCCGAACGGCAAAATATGACCACGGGAGCATTCTTGTCAGGCATGAGTTCGTCAGCCTTCTCTAGCAACTCGGAGGAATCGTCCAAAGAGCACGTGGCATGCTTGTACGGCTTCTTTGTGAAAGGTGCTGCGGCAATTTCATCCTTTGTACGAACATCCAAGATAACAGCTCCAGGTTGTCCTGCTGCGGTTCTAATTTCGTCGGGTGTTGGAGCGGCCATAATGGTTGTAGGTTGATTGAATTTGAGAGACTTAAATGAGGTGATCTGTTGGCAATGTGCTGGAAAATGAATTTATGAGACGTGATTATGAGATTAATGGACGAGCGAAAAGGCAGCATTCACATGAAACATCCGTGAATGGTGTATGAAGTGTTTTATCAATCCGTCCGAGGTCCGAGAGGCGGCTGCAATCTGCAATGTGGAAGGATTTTCTTTAGTCCGAAGCCGATTTGACGCCTCTCGAGATTTGCCTCTTTGAGCGGCGACAGGTAAAACCGTTATCGTATCATTTAGATACATTTATGTCCGTCCCTCTCTTCTGCCTCTCTTATCTACTTTTACTTTTTCCGCCCGCTTCCTCTCTTCCTCTTCCTCTGCTCTTCTCCTCCTTGCCATACATTTTGCATTGTACTGCTTTAATCGAGCGATGTGCTCTAAAACATTCTGTCCGTCATGCGGGAAGGCAACGTGAGTTCCTAGAGAGCACCTCACTCTTGATTGCAACGTTACGTCCTGCTCATTTCTGCACCTATTCACTCTCGCACGGTTAGCTGGCAAGGCTGTGGAATGCACGTAACGTGTGCGCTGATGGGTGTAGCCGATGAAGATCGATGCGTGAATTGGAAGCATGGGGTTTACAAGCCGTGCGATGTCAAAAGTGATGCCAAGGAGTCTTCTTAACTAAAGTATGCATTGGTTTGTTTGACGAGACAATGACGGTGATGGAGAATCTTCAGACACTCAAGTTGCTAAATGAATTTACAACAAAATTGGGTCATGGTTAGAAAGTTAGGTCTCGACTAAAGAGTGAGCAAGCAAAACTCGCACAAGAAAATACTTTAGAAGTTGTTGATGTTGGTTAATGCTTTAAGACGGTGAATGTTAGCCGTTTTAGACATTTATTTATTAGGCATCACAAATGCTCCTGGACAGCCAGCAGAAGAGAACAGGGTCGGATTGTCATCAGGACTCTTCATTGCATCAAGTTTAGCCATTTCTTTATCAGTCAAACTCCAATCAAACACACTGGATCTCTTTTCAAGCCCCATCGCACACTTTCCCCCATCATTTTCTGCGCAAATTCCTGTACCTAGGCCAAAGTTTGTTGTTGGTCGGACACTCGTTGCTGCTCCAGTCTGCAGCACCCAACGCAAGGCCACTTCTTCCGGCAGCTTATCATGCGCTTTACCAATCTTCTTCAACAGTGGATTGTTCAATATCTCGTCGTTTGGACCCGGCTCACCAACCGCACCGTATGCAAATGTACGAATTCTATTATTATCACAGAATGTTCGTAGTCCATGAGCATCTCTTCCCATGCCAACATGGAGCATATAGTAGTTCAATGCAGGTTTTACTTTGGCAGTCTCCAAAAGGCATTTTAGCGACCCTTCACAGTAGTTGATAACCCCAATGCTTCTGGTTTTTCCAGCAGCAAGAGTATCCTCCAATACTTTCCATTGAGCCTGCATCACATCACAGTCTGGGCTGTCACGCAACATTAGCATATCGACATAGTCTACATTGAGTACTTTCAAATCCTCAGTAATCTGAGCTCGACAAAGATCGGCAGCATCTAAAGGTGAAGTTCCAGGTTTTGGTTTTCTGATTTTCGTATTCAAAAACAAGCCTTTTCGTCCCTCAGATGCAATGTATCGAGCTACACCATCACGTTCTTTACCGGGATGAAAATCGAAGTGAGTAAATCCTCTTTTTACTGCAAGTCTTATGGCACGTTCGGTATCTTCCACGGATAAACCAACAGTGTTCATTGCAAGCGTTGGAAATTGTACATCATTTTCGAGTGTCCATTCAGGAAACGCTGCAGATGCAGCTGCTGGAGAATGTGGCAACAGGAGACTTGCAGATGATATGATACCTGCTCCGGCATTGACGAGTGCTGTTCGACGATCTACGGATAATGCATGTAAGACGGATGTGACTTCATGGCTACTAAACTGAGACCCAGAGAAAGCTGCCGCGTTATGGACATACTGAATGAGTAGGAAAGCTATAGCTGACGCTTTGCTGGGCGGTAGGAGCGAGCAAAATCCCATGGTTTGGGTTGGAGTTGATGATGGCGGAGGCCGGATACCTATCTATGTACGCTATCTACATGTATGAGTAAGACGTGTCACAGAAAGGTTCCACGTGTACTATCAGCTACATCACCGCGAGCCGCGAGCACAACAAAGCAAACACAACCACAACATCAATCAGTGGCGAATCAGTGGTCAGATTGCCGCATCCATCACGATATTGCAGCTCCAAACAGCAAAAATTATCATGGCCAAAGTACCAAAGAAACAAAACGCCAAACCACCGGCTATGGACAAACTGCTCAAGCCGGCAATCGGCGTAGCTCTCGCGATGATGGCATACTACTTCATGAAAGGAGTGACGAGCGAAATTGCACGTGTAGATGTCACTGATGCACTTGCTTTGAGGGAGGTATTCTTTGGTGAGGGTTCATCAGGCAAGGATTATGCTGTAAGTGATATCGATATTCATATGTACCATACATTATAGCAAATCCACTCACATCAACATTATTTCGTAGGTTCTGTGTCATTCCGAACCCAAAGATGGATCAGCAGGCATCCCCGTTTCATCAGTATTCCAAGACTCTCACGACGAGGGCTCGGCACCAGTTGATTTCGTGTTAATGGACTGTGATTACATCCTACCAGACTCAGGAAAATCCATCTATGACAAATTCAACTTAGACAAAAAGAAGCGACCAACAGTATTTGTTTCTGGAAAAGTTGGTCCACCAAAACAAGTTCCGCAAAAGCATTTGAAAACAGGCGCCATGCTTACTAAATTATTGAAGCAAATGCTGGAACCTCACGCGGCAAAGATAGAAAAGACCAAAGAGTTGAAAGAAAAGTGCCTGAATAAAGATTACTGTGCTTTGCTTTTGAAGGGTGGAAAGCCTGAGCCATATGTCAAGCATGCCATGGCCAATTTGCTGGGCAAGTATCCAAATGTACAATTTGCATCTGTGGATTCGAACCTATTGTTCTTGATTAACCTTGAAGAGTATCTTCCTGAGTATGTATCGGGTGAACATCGATTTGTAGTTTTTAAGAAAGTGAGCGGGGGACTGTCAGCTGGTGACAACAGTACAAAGGCAGAGGGACGCCTCAAGACTAGCATTTTGGCATTGGATACTCCAGGAGTTTCATTTGGAGCCATGGATGCACTTGTAGGGAATGCATTGAAGGGTAAGAATCTCAAATCTATTCCCAGTCTCCCCAATATCAAAACTCGCACAAAGAAGCTGGAGGAACAGGAGCGGTCCAAGAGAGATAGGAAGAAGGATCAGGCTCGTCGTAAACAGCAAGAGGATCAAAAGCCTCCTCAACAAACGTTTGAAGCAAATGATGGTAGTAAAGAAGGAAGACGTCTTGAGCGTGAACGTCGTAGGGAAGAGCATGCAAAGGCTAATAATATAAAACCCAAAACGCCAGAAGAATTGGCTGAGATGGAGAAGAGGAGGAGAGAGAGAATGGAGGAAGAGGCTACTAAATGGAATATTGGTGATGCAGACGCACCAGAGGAGGGCGAACCCATTACTGACGAAGAATGGGAAGATTCGGATGAAGGAGACTATGTTGATGATGAAGAGGAAGATGATGAAGATGTCATGGATTTGGATTGAAGATGCTGTCATTTGCTGTATGCTGCCACGCCTTAAAAACAGCTAATATAACTGGGGAACAGTAAATACATACAATCAGCACAACTTCACTTTACTCTAATAACTTTCAAGCTCAAACAGAATCACTTATCTATAAACAAAGAAACATATAATTCCTAGGAAGCTCATCTCTTTTCCATGTATTCTACTATGCAACTCAAGAGATGGCCCCACATAAATAGTCCATATTTTGTTGCTACACACACTCCCCACAATAATAACAATCTAACAACAGCCATTTGCTTTTCTCCCACCCGAAACCGGATCCTTCTTAAGCTTCATCCCCGAATTCGCCGGTGCCCCGCCCCCCTCAGCCACCAGCCTATCCTTCACAGCTCTGGCAATACCTAAAAACGATTGCTCTACATTAATATCATTCTTGGCCGAGCATTCGTAAAAGTCCACACCGAATTCTTTGGCGAGCTTGGCGCCTTCTTCGGTGGATACTACCTTTTCATCGAGCATGTCGCACTTGTTGCCCACGAGGATCTTTAGTTGTTAATTAAAAAAGATACATGTTAGGACAGAACACATGTCAGAATTCATAAGAGACATGCAGTACATTATCATACCTTGTTGACATGCACATCGGCATGCTGCTGAATCTGCGAAATCCAATTCCGAATACTCTCAAAGCTCCTCCTATCAGTAACATCATACACGAGCAAAATACCCTGCGCCCCCCTAAAATAACTAGTGGTAATAGTCCTAAACCGTTCTTGGCCGGCAGTATCCCAAATTTGCAATTTGATTCGTTTGCCATCGACCTCGACATTTTTGATTTTGAAGTCGATGCCGATGGTGGTGATGAAGGTGGGGGAGAAGGAATCGTTGGCGTATCGGAGGAGGAGGCAGGTTTTGCCCACGCCGGAATCGCCGATCATGAGGAGTTTGCATTGCATGTCGTAGGCGGCTGGTTGACTCATTTTTTGATTTGTGGATGTGTGTAGAGAGTAAAGACGGGTGTAGTTGTGGTGCAGATGGGTTGGACGGGGTGTGTTTATTCGGTCCAGGGGTGTTGTATTGATGCAGTCGTTCCCTTCGAATGATGAAATGGAAGAGGTTTCTGTTCATTCACTCGGGACTTGAGGTGAGAGGCCCATTTGTCACGGGACTGTAGCGTCCGAGTTTCGCGGGGAAACTTCTACCATATCTGTTTCTCCGCCAACCACAACATCAAACATGAACCGCTTTCCGTCATCCGATCAGCGAGTTAGTAGACGTTATCTAGTATCCAAGTATGTACTAACAACCGCAAACCTCACAATAAAGGCCGTGTGCGAGGCCAAAAGTTTGCCAGCGCGTTTACTCCGATACGTAACTAACGTACTAACACCAGCTGAAACGAAACCAAATGGCCAAAAGACCAATCTTGGAGACCATTTCAGCAGTCGCTTTCTCTAGCAAAAACAGTCGATATACTATTACAAGTTCAATCATGTATTAGGTTAGTATGTATGCGATCATTAAGATGTTATTTCGAAATAGCATTAAATAGCATGGAAAAAATGCACGTAAAATGGGAGGAATGTTAGTATGAGAGACTGCAGCAATTTATAACAGGTAAGCAGCTCGATGAATGAATATTTACATGTTTGTATGTTTTGCCACGTTGGATCTGGCCGAATTCGTAACGGAGGCGCACCATGTTATTGGATCGATGGTGTATTGACACGTGATTTTCAAGCGACGTAAAACGCGCTGGCTCATCTAGCCATTTTTGGCGCCATCGGCATAAAAGCCAACTAACAGCTCAACTGATTCTGGACGACATCGAATCCAGTGGACGCTGCTAGATATTCAATCGTCTGTTAGATAGTAGAAGGCTGCCGCAAAAGATATTTGCATCTCTGACATCTGACAGAAATACGACATTCATATCCTCTCTCCTAAGCACACGGCTCAACAACTACAAACATGTCGCGGCACCGCAACATTCGCAACCTAGACGAAGAAGACTACTACGACGATGACGCTTACTACGAGGAGGATTACGACGAGGACGAATACTACCTCGAGCAGCAGCGCGAAAAGGAGCGCAAGGCGAAATTAGAGGCCGAGAAGAAGGCCAAGGCCAATCAGGCGAAGCAGTTGCAAAAAAAGGCAGCTGCCGCCGCTCCATCGCAATCGCAGCAGACCAAAAAGCCCGCTGCCAATCAGCCAAAAGCAAATGCGACAAAAGTAACAGGCATTAGCAAAGGTGGTATATCCATTGCATCAACCGCTCCAAAAGCTAGCACAGAAACAGCAAAGAACAATAGCAACAACACGCCACCACCGCAACTCCCCGCACATATCCTAACCAAACTCCAATCCACATCTCTACGAACACACCTCTCCCTAGTCATTCTAGGCCATGTCGACGCCGGTAAATCCACCCTAACAGGCCGTCTCCTACTATCACTCAATCACGTCTCCAACCGACTGCTCCAAAAGTATCAAAAAGACAGTGCCACCATCGGTAAATCATCCTTCGCCTTGGCATGGTTTACAGATGAAGACGAATCGGAGAGAGAACGAGGCGTCACCGTCGATATTGGTACCAAATTTATCAAAACTGACAAGTATGACTTTACCTTATTGGATGCTCCCGGCCATCGAGACTTTGTACCCAATATGATCTCCGGGGCTGCCGGTGCCGATTGCGGGTTGTTGGTTGTGGCTGCCACGACTGGTGAATTTGAAGCGGGGTTTGCTACCGGTGGGAATGGAGTGGTTGGGGGACAAACTCGAGAGCATATTATACTGTCGCGTGGGTTGGGTGTTAGTCAGTTTATTGTTGCGGTGAACAAGTTGGATGCTGCCGAGCCTGCTTGGGAGGAAGGACGGTTTGAATATATCAAGTCTCGAGTGCTTGCATTTTTGTTGGAGAATGGGTTTAAAGAGAAGAGGATACGGTTTGTACCTGTTAGTGGGCTGACTGGGGTTAATGTTGTCTCGAATGGGAAGAAGGAAGATGAGGAAGGGTGGAAGATGTTGCAACAATGGTACAAGGGTCCTACTTTGATTGAGGCGTTGAATTCATTCATGCCTGCCAAGCGCGAATTTGAGAAACCGTTAAGATGTATTGTGACCGATGTGTCATCAGAAGGCAAGGCTGTCACAGTTCGTGGACGAATTGTGCAAGGATTCATGCGATCTGGAGATGGAGTGGCGTTATTACCAGTTGGCGATGAGGCAAATGTAAGCCGTGTAGAGAAAGGCAAGGCCACCAAAGAGAGCGACTCTCCTTATGCATATGTTAGCAACAATGGAAATCACTCAAATAACAACCCTGAGACAGACTTGAATGATGATCCAGAACTACAAAACTTTGCTTTAGCTGGAGATACAGTGGAATGCGCCTTAACAGGAATCGACGCAGCAAGAGTGAGCCCGGGATGTGTCATTTGTCACCCACAAGTATCAGTTCGACCTCGCATCGAAAGAAAGTTTGAAGCTAGAGTCATGGTAATGGAACAACTGGCAGTGCCGATAATACGAGGTTCTCAAGTACTGTTCCACATGCATAGTATCGATGTTCCGGCTGTCTTGAATAAGTTAATGACTGCTAAGAAACGAGGTGAAGCCACACCTCGTAACAATCCACGAGTTTTGTCTGGCGGAGTGGAGGCCACTGTGGAGATCACCCTGAGTGAACGACTTGTGTTGGAGGAATACTCGGAATGCAAGTCGCTGGGCCGCTTCGTTTTAAGAAGAGGTGGAGATACGATTGCAATTGGTTTGATTGAAAAGATGCTTGGCAAATGAAATCTCAGCTAAGAGAACCAATTACTTATGGCGACGTATTAAGTCGTCTTCATCATGGCTCGATCTTAACTTTTTTCCACTCCTCATCCAATATTTTGTTCATCGCCTCCATCCCCAAGCGGAAACCTTGTTTTGTTCCCGATCTGTGATACTTTCTACAGGTAGCAAACACATCCGGCTTGGGGTCGACACTTTGAAACTTGGAACAATGACTATAAGCCAATACGCCAACCACTTCAAACACATCTTCCTCAGTCAATTCTACGGGATTTTGTTTGGTCTTTGTCTCATCAGTTTTACCCCGACAGCCCAAGGCAGTGGATGCAGCATGTGCCTGCTGGCATCCGTGAAGACAAGCTTGGTGCATTGTTTTCCGTTGAATCGAGTTGCGTTCCGGAAGGCAGATTGATGTACATTCCTGGCGCGAATTTACTCTAGATTCACACTCCTTTCGTTGGTCCGAAGTGGCCTCGTGGAGGTTTCTTCTAGCAATGTCATTGGTAGGATTGCGTGCGTTTCTAACGTATAAAGCTGAACCTGCCACCGCTACCAACACAATTATCACAATGCTTGCGATAGCAAATTGATTCTTCTTGTTCGATTTTTTTTGACGTTCTTTCCAGTAGGATTCTGAGCTGTCGGCATAGATTGACATTGTGTTTAGGAGAGTGGTCTCGACGTTCCTCTTACCAAGAAGTTTACGCCATGAATGAGATTTTTCGAAAAAAACTGCATCTTCCTCTCCATATTTCAGTTCTTGTATATTAAGGAGCTACCGCAACTGTCCTTTTGTACACAACGAAAGTGCAAATCCCGTCAACTGATCTCGATACTTCTTCAAGGCCAATCTTGTGAAATGCATACATCGGAAAGAAGGTAACATTATTGTTCTGTTGGAATTGTTCCAGATCACCATCTATCTCCATATCAACGTGTGTCAAATTCACTTCTTGTAGATGCTCGTGAAGCAAGGCCCCTTTGTAAATGCTTGCACCGCCAGCTACCCAACAGTCGATATCATCATCTGATCTCTGTATGACATTGTTCACTGCATTTAGAGCACTCTTCAACTCAGAAGCAATACATAGCGCCTCTTCAAAAGATCGAGCCAGCTTTAACTCCGGGCCACCTCTCTTCTCATTCAACATTGTCAAATCATCGGCTCCCATCCTCTTGGAGAGCACAATACATGCACGAACATGCTCAACGTGACTTCCAGTAGGATTCTCCTCGGCAAACGACTTTCGACCAATGATCAACACCCTGTCTCGTGTCGTATTGACAAAATGCTCCCTGTCTTGAGGCAAATGTTTCCAGGGGAGAGAGCCATTGATTCCAATGATATTTTGTTTGTTTAGTGCTGCGATAATTCCAAAGGATGGGAGTGATTGATGATGTCTGTTGCCTGAGCTTGCGTGGAGTACTTTGCTCTTGCACGAGAAACAGGGAGCATAAGATTGAGATGTCAGATATCTCGTGTGGCGAGGGATGATAGAGCTCATAGAGTATTAGCCTGCATTCGAAAGAGATGTGAGATTGACGTGATGTACCTGTGTGACTCAATAGCTCAAAATAAGATATCGACGAAAAACCAAGGTGTCAACACTGAGAGTTGAATCTGATATCTTTGAAGTTTAATTATCGATAAAGGTACTGGGTCTCGTTTTCGACCAACCCCAACATTTGAATCAAGATATGATAAAGCAGCTAACAGTACTCGCCATTGCCTCACTGGCCAATGGTACAGCAGCATTTACGCCGAGTCCCAATCGGCTAACGGTGCCAATAAGTTCAACGAGAAAATCTCAAGCAATCCAGCTACAAACTAAACACATCATCACAAGAAGACCGCGCACATTCCTCCAAATGAACTACCGACTCCCACCTCCCCCAAAAGGACCTCTAGAAGATCTCAAATCCATCCTCCCAACCATAGGAACCGGAATCTTGGTAGCACTCTTCTTCGCATCCCCCCTAGGCGCCGCCTTCTTTGCCATCTTCAACTCCCTCTTCGTCTTGGCACTCCTCACTCCCTTTATTCTATTCGTCGGATTCCAAATCTGGTCATCACTGTATACATTTCAAGATACATGTCCTAGCTGTGGTCAGGTACCCGTTCGAGCTTTGAAGAATGGAGAACCGACGGTGTGTTTGAATTGTGGGGCGTTCAGTAGAGTGAATGAGAGGGGGGATGGGTTGGAATTATGTAACAATCCGAATGATATTATGGGTGGTGGGAGTGGGAGTTTGTTGGATGCGCTGTTTGGGAGTGGTGGGGATGAGTATGGTTTCGATGGTGGTAGTAGTAGGTCGAGTGAAGAGGAGAGGAAGAAGGTTAAGAGACAGGGAACAATTATTGATGTTGAGGTTGAAAGAGATTGACAGAACGCCCACATTGTATTATGTGCCACAACTTAATAGCTATTATGTCTTTAATTAGAAGAATTGACCTGTACATTGTACATCAATGTTAATTCAGATGTCACCCCATGCCTTGTATAGCATTGCCATTGCGGTCAATTGATTTATCGATTCATGAATAGTATGCATTGCTTTCATTTGAACTTTCTCTTTCTTCATCACATTGTTGGATTCTAAAGGCAATCTGCCATCAAAAAGTATAAAGATTTGGATCTACATCAGCAATTCAACCTTCCCATCCAACACAAACTCCCTAATCGACTTGTACATAACAATCAAACAAGATCCAGCACCATGCTCCTGAATCGTATCAATCAAATCTTCTCCCTCCTCATTATCTCCGGTAGTATCGCCGCTGACATCTATTTGAATCGGTTCCAATACGCGACAGAATACAAATTCCTCGAGGTTGGGCGAATCGATCATTTCGGGTTCGTCGAGTTTTTTCCATGCTTCTTTGGGGAGGTGGTTCAGGACGGTGCGACGATAGTGTTTTTCGAGTAGTTCACCGTATTGACGGAGGTAGTTTACCTGGGGTGTTTAGTGTGTGTGAATTTGGGTGTTGGATTGAGTTGAATTTGGGATTGACACAAGACAGAGAGAGAAATTCGGCATCAAATTCAGACAAATCAATAATTCCACACACACACACACACACCTCCTCATCAGTCATTCTCTCCACCAAACTCTTATTATGCAACGCAAAATTCTCAATCTTGGCCATCCTAGTCCTAGCCAAATCGACCAACATATACCTAGTCCGATCCAAATCCATTTTGGTAATTTGAGCCATTAAACTTGCCAATTCACCCGTAGCCTCTCCACCACTGGCATTGCTCCCTCTACTTTCTTTGCTTTGTTCTAACAAATGATCAATAGTTTCTTCTTGTCCCTCGAGGAGATCTACGTGCAAGGAGACTGTTTCGGCATCGGCCGGTAAGAGTTCGGGAGAGGATAGTTCTTGTGACCAGAGGGATTTTAATTGTTCGTATTCTGGATCGGGGAGGTGAGTTTCTTCTTGGTCATTGTTGTCGTCACGGTCGGCTGTTTGTGGTTTTAAGGCGTCGGTTGTACGTTCATCGGCTGCTGCTGTGAGTGCTGCTGGGATGGTGGAGCGAGTTGGCGGTGCGTCTTGGGGTGCGATGTATGTTTGGGGGGTGTCTTCATCTTCGGAGGCGTTGTTTATTTCGTCGAGGAGGTTGTTTAGGTCTGCCATGGTGATGTGGAGCCTGTTGCCGCTTTAGGTGCGACACTGACGTACCATTATCGTTCGTAGCATTTAAATGAACAATCAGGTATGTTTCACCCTGCACAAAAGGTAAAGTGGGCTGTTCTCTTTTATTTTCATTCATCTCTTGATTCATCATGGCAGGTTCATCGTCTACTTCATCGGCACCGGATCCACCAGAGTGCACGGGCGCCTCACACGCTGGCTCATCGTCTTCTGCACCGCGAGATCGAGAGCAGCAGCATCAATCGATGGATCCAACCGAGTACCCAATACAATCATCCGCGGCCTCCGTCATCAGCGTAGCACCTACCCAATGTGACGATCACACAGCTCTATTAATCAAGCTGCCGCCGCCAAGAGTGTCTTCAGACTCATCCGCATCGATCAACCTCAGTGCGCCCCGTCGCAGATCCAGCGTGGATCCGCCAGAAGTTCTTCAACCAATCGACGAATTCTCATCCCCCGTCAAAGATGTGTTCGCCACATCCTCAGTTGCTGCTCCTGCTTCAGACAGCGACGACAACGAAACCATCGAACAAATGTCCCAAGCACTAGCTTTAGTACCCTACGATGAATCAGATACACCAGGATATCCATCCGTCATCACCAACGAATTATTCGATGCCGAATCTCCCTGTCCTCCCACCATCACGGACAGTCATCACAACGCTCTCGTACTCCTCCGGGACGAAGACAAAAGTAGCAGACCCCACCATCATCGCAATTCCAACAGAGAACTAGTCCCCTACGAACCACCACTCCTCAAACACGACTATCCAACCCGCCAAGGCTTCGATCACTGCTTCATCTCCGTCCCCGTCAAAGAACGTCTCTCCGCCCTCTTCGCCACCTTACGACGCAATGCCGAACGCAAAGTAATAGTCATACTCTCCACATGGGAATCTGCCAAATTCCACTCTCTCCTCTTTCGTCAATTAGAATTATTTTCGGTCTATGAAATGCACGAAAGTATGGAAGAGACCGATGTCGTCTATTCTCACGATCGATTTCTGTACACTTATCCCGGAGTACTATTCGCGAGTGATATAGCATTAAGAGAATTTGATATACCACCCAATGTGGATTATATCCTTCAATATGAACCACCTATGCATCCCACCGAATACATTTATCGATTTTCATCGGCCAAGCTATTTGAGACTTCGTGTCATAAGGCATTGTTATTTTTGAGCCCTTCAAAAGAAATGAATTTTATGAGATATTTCCAAAATGCCGGAGTGGAATTGAGCGAATTGCAAGCTAGGAAAGTATCGCAATTTCAACCCAAGGTCGAGAAAATGATTTTGAAACATACGGCGTTGAATGAAGCGGCTTGGAGGGCCTATCGTGCATATGTGGTGGCGTATGAGGCTCATTCTCATCAGGATGTGTGGTACAAACGCGATTTGGATGAGGAGGCGATTTTGAAATCGTTTGCGAATCCGCATTTTCCTTCGTTTGTGGCATCGAATCATAAGGAGGATAAGATTGTGAAGGAGTTGATTCATAAGGCTGTCAAGGCGGAAAGGTCTGCAAAGAAGGAGGAGAGTGAGGAGAAGGTGAACAATCCGCAGGCTAGTTGGATGAGAGGGAAGGAGAGAAGTTGGAGATCTGGGCAGAAAGGGTCTTGGATGAATAAGGAGAAATCTTGGAAGCATGCTCATAGTACCAAGGGGTTGAATTCTTCTGTGGAGAAGAGATGAATGGTTTGAAGTCTTTTTGTTACATGAAATAATGGTGTCATCGGAGTTAAATGATGAGCGAATAATGGTTGAATAATATTGCATGCAGTATGTTGACGTTGATGCTTGTTGTGTACCGGTTGCTCGCGTGTAAGCAGTGTACCTCATAGATAATACTTACGTAGTTGAAAGTAAGAATTTTCCTTAAGTAGTTGGTAGGTTGGAGTTCTCTCGTCTGAACACGGCCTGAGCCTCCTTGTTGATGCAGATCGTTATCAAAGCTAGTCAGCATGTATGTCGGTTTTACTGTAACTGCACTTCATTTCTAAGTTAGGTCGATTACCATCATAGCGGAGCAGCAGCCATCATATAGTTGCTTCTAGTAGCAGCTTCTAACAAACTCTGACCGACAGGCTTCAATGCTCTCTTCATTCTAGCCTTCCATCCATTTTTCTTCTTATTTTCATTCTTCTTTTGTTCTCTCTCCTGCTCTTTGCGAAGTATATGATCATAAATCAATCTGGCATATCGTTCCTTCTTCAGAACCATTACTTCTTGCAAATGAGTTTCAATGTCCAGTTGGCTTTCGGAGAAGTCCCATCCGAGTGTACGTCGCGGGGCCTCATCTTCGCGTGCATCAGGCGATGGCAGTTCGTCTACTACATCGTATTCTCGCATATAAACTGCCGAGAATCGAACAGACTTCTTTCTACGCTGCGAGCCATCTGTGTTGGCGACGTGGGCAGACGATTCGAGCTCGTCAGTGGTCGTTCGGAGAAGACCCGATTCAAACTCTTCAATTCGAGAGCTTAAATCGCTGCTGTTGTCGGATGAAGACAAGGAAGCTGTACTGTCGCTCAGTTTCTTTTCGTCTCTGGATTGTATAACCTCGTGTGGGCTGTTGTCTATCTCAAAAGTTGGTGCGGCCATGGTTACGATCATTAATTTCAAGGCTTTGTTTTTCTTTTATGGACGAAATACGAAGTGCACGATCGACTTTGTGATGAGCTGGCCACTATCTCGCTGGTGGACATGCTGATGTGCAAGGTGGGAATGATGTACAGAGGAATCTTACTTATATCACAGTCTCAGAATCTTCTTCTACGTGATTCTACGCAACAAGCTTTCATGAATCGCTTTGTCCTTTTGAGCAAAAAAGAAGCTCGTGGAGCAACACCTGCCTTTTTCCCGCCATCATCCACATCATGAGTCAAATCAGCATCTAAAAGTTTGACAATTGGCTTGGTGCTTGATTGTCTTGGCTGTTGGCTATGCTTGGCTACCGGCGTCTGCCATTGGTGATAATGGATTGCAGATAAAATCATGTCGAGCATCGACGGTTCAAAAGCTGCCAAAAGGGCAAAGGAAAAAAAGAAGAAGTCCAAAAAGTCGAAGAAACACTCAGATCCAATAGATGGTTTTGAAAGGAGCCATGCCAGCAGCAGCGGCAAGAAGTCGTCTGATGACAAGAGTCAGACATCTGATGATATCGATATGGCAGAAAACATCGCCGAGCGCAAAAAAGGACGGAGGCTGCACAACCTGGCCAGCTCGGGAATGCCAAAACAACCACCTGAACTGGAATATGGTTTGGATGCTCCGAAGACAGAAAAGACGAAGAAAAAGAAGCATCAAGATATAGGTGAACTAAAATCTCCTCCCGAGGACTTGACCATGGAGAGTCCAAGTGCTGCATCTATGCCGGGTGCAAAGTTTGAACGTATAGAGGATACTTCACAGGCTGAAAGGGTGAAGTATGGCCATGTCAAACCAGCAAGTGCTGATTCCAGTGGCGCATCCATGCCTGTGCCTGGGGTTAGACAAGAAAGTTCAGAGGACTTAAGCCCGGCTGAAAGAACAAAGTTCGGTTATAGTAAAAAAGGCAGTGTCGATTCGATACCTGGAGCTAAACAGAGCAGTTTTGACGACCTTACTCCAGCCGAGAGGACAAAGTTTGGTTATAGTAAAAAAGGCAGTGCCGATTCGACACCTGGAGCTAAAAAGAGCAGTTTTGACGACCTTACTCCAGCCGAGAAGACAAAGTTTGGTTACAGTAAGAGAAGCAGTAAAGATTCGACATCTGGAGCAAAACAGAGCAGTTTTGATGACCGGTATAAGAAAAGGACTAGTTTTGACTCCGATATTGCTTCAATGCCAGGAGCTAGACAAGAAAATAACGAAGATGTTTCACAGGCTGAAAGACTTAAACATGGGTATCACAAGTCCTCGAGCACTGGCCCTGCTGCTGCCTCAATGCCAGGATCTAGACAAGAAAGTAACGAAGATTCCTCGAGCACTGGCCCTGCTGCTGCTTCGATGCCAGGACCGAAACATCAGAGTGTAGACGACGTGTCTGAGGCAGAACGTCTAAAATATGGCAGCCAAAAAACAACCGCTTCGCCATCCACTGATTCCTCCAAACCGGGTGCAAAACAAGAAAGTTCACTTGAAATATCTCAGGCCGAAAGACTCAAATACGGTCTAAATACACCAGAATCTAGACAGGGCAGTGCTGTTAACGATTCGAGACGCGTTGCTACGCCGGGTGCAATGCAGGGGGATGACTCTAACACTAGCGAAGCAGAACGAATCAAGTTTGGTCTGAGGGATAACTTTGCTGGAAGAGATAATGAATCAGTGAACTCGGTAATTGACGAAGAGGAAGAAGACGAAATAGATGATGGGTCTTATGACGAGAGAGAACAAAACAGTGACGCTGATATAGAAGCCAACAATGGAGAAGAAGCTGATCATCGGCATTCACATCGTTCTTCTGGGAAATCAAAATCACGATATCGCAACTTTGCAAGAAGCTCTTTGAGACAGTCTTTCATGTCCGATTTCTCCGAAGGGGACAATCCTGACTTGTCAGAGAAAAGAGAAGTTGATATCTGGAGGCCGTGCTGTCAGATTTGCACAGCTGTTTCATTTGTCATTATCATTGCACTTAGCGCCTCGTTAGGTGTGGCCAACAAGCGAGCTGCTGCTTCTTCTGTACTTGTCGTGACAAGCACTCCAGCAGAGGTCATTGCTTCAACAGCGATGCCTACAGTGTCGCCATCTTTATCACCGACAACGTCCCCGGACGATTACGCCTTCTGTTATGAACAAAATGAATTTGCAATGTTGAGTAACGCAAGATATTCGTCTCTTAGGTCTAAGCTCGTGGCATCTAGAGTTTCTACATCAAACGAGTTTTCAGACATGTCTTCTTATCAGAGAAAAGCATTGTGTTGGCTGGCGTTTGGCGACAGACTGGGCATCAATGCAACTGATCCGTTTCTGGAGCAAAGATATGTTTTAAGTACGGTCTATTTTGGTTTAAACGAGTCTCAAACTCTACTTGACAATGGATGGCTCTCTGGGAAAAGTGAATGTCAATGGCATCCCATGGTCCAGTGTGATTCTAGAACTGACTCAACGGTCACAAAGTTATCTCTTACTGCGAACAATTTGATCGGAGAGCTTCCCAAAGAACTTGGCTACCTTCAAGACACGACATATCTTGACGTTGGGATGAATCAACTCAGAGGAGACGTAACCGATGCGATTGGGAGCTGGAGCAACTTATTGTCGTTGGGTCTCGGATCCAACGAGTTTACAGCGATCCCAGATCTGACTGCGTTTCCATCCCTAAAAAATCTGGACATGAGTGGAAATGGAATCACCGGCTTGATTCCTGAATCATTGGCATCAAACACAAACCTGGAATACTTGGACTTGTCTGCAAATGGCTTTGAAGAGACAATACCAACCATCTTAGGGGAGCTAAAGTCCTTACAATCATTGTATATTTATCTGAATGGTCTACGAGGCTCGGTGCCAGAAGAAGTCTGTGCTCTACGAGATCTGGACCTGAATCATCTTGCTGTGGACTGTGGTAGCCTCGGAGGCGAGGTTGAGTGCCAAATTACGTGTTGCACTGCTTGCTATCCCAATGTCCCCAACCAAAATAGTCCCTTCGTTACAACATAGTGCACAACAATGTTTTAGAGCGCATAGGCAAAACAACAACAGACAACAAGGTAGTCGGTTAGCATTTTCTGGTTAATAATTTCAATTACGTCTAGAGGCGTTTTTTTTGCATAAGTAGGCAACACAACAGTGTAGGTAGACGTAGTTGCTTAAGCATTTTGTGTTGGATGCTTTAGCAAATCTCTATTAAGTCTTATGCCTAAAACTTACGTCTTACTTGCCAAAATCTTCATCCTTCGAAGGATCACCTTTTGCCTCTGCCATTCTCTTCTCCACCTCTTCCGGTGACATACGATACACCCTTCCACAAAATTGACAGCGTGCCTCAATTTTACCCTCCTCACGTAAAATCTCATCTACATCCTCACGGGGCAACAGCCTCAAACTTCGTATTAACTTGTCATCACTGCACTGACACAAGGCTTTGGGTTCTACTGAGTTTAACGGTTGCATGCCTAACCCGTCTAATATAAGTTCTGCAATATCATAGGGTGTTTTACCTTCCAGAAGCAGGTTGGTGGGTAGAGCATTCCCTCCATCGAGTTTGACCAATTTCGCCAAATTGTCAGCTACGCGCTCCATGTCAGATTCAGGACAGTCTGGTAGACGTTCGACGAGGTATCCTCCTGCGGCTGTACATAAGATGCCTTTGAAGGCAGTTGCCGCTGCTAGAGCGCAGGATCTCTGTTCGGATACTGCTAGATAGATTCCTTTGAATTGAACATTTATTTTGGTCAGAATGTGATGATTCCAATCATTGAACTTGAAACACACAATCTCACTCACCAAAATCTCTATCAATATCACTGTGTTTGATTTCAGAAACACCATTGTAAGGTCTTGGCCAGTCTGGATGATTCTTTACAACCTATAGAGTTGCATTGTACATTGATATACATGTCAATAGAAATATCAAATCATGCTTTTAAAGTACACAATCACAGCATAACTCCAACATTCTCATCGAAATCAAACCAGCATCAATACACAACTAGCAACTCACCTGCAAAACACCCTTCCCAACAGCATCCTGCAGCGTAAAACTCTCACTATTCAACTCCGGCATCCCCACAAACCCCTTGGCCTCCGCCTTCCCATTCACAATCACCGTACAACCCCTCAAGGCCCCGTCACCCTTCACTGACAATTGAAACATTTGTTCCTCCTGCATCCCACTCGAGGCCAGTAGGCAGCACATGGTCGATCGACCCAGTGCATCGGCGGGGATGGGGGTGAGGTTGTGTTGTAGCATCATTTCGTTGAGGAGGTTGCGGATTGTGCAGGTCGTTACTTTGAGGGTGCCGGAGGAGGAGAGGGCGGAGTAGATTTGGTCGGCGTTGTTGTTGGTGTTTTGGAAACGGGAGGGTGCTGAGGTGGATGATGATGTGTCGTCGGAGCTCGAAGATTGGTGATGGCGTGTTTGGGAGTGATGGATGATGGGTGCGTAGCGTGGGAGATGGAAGGGTGTTGTGAGACGTGGGCGGGATAGGAGGGTTAGCAGCAGCATGGTTGATTGGCTGAGGAGGTTCATGGTTATTAGATTGGAGAGCGCTGCAATCTGCTACTTAACACTGTGAAATAAAACGGCAATTGCAATTGATGATGGATGCGATGATAGAGAGAGAGACAGTGACGCAGTGAGTTACCTGTCACACATCCACACTTTTATGGATTTTTTGTTAGAGGTAAGATTTCAGATTTTGTCATAATATCAGATCCTCTTGTGATCGTTCGTATCAACATGAGAACCGACCGAAACGCCAGCACCACCACAACTTCGACTAGAGCGCCAAGCGGTATGCGCTTCATGCTACTTGTTGCACTGCCCCTGATGGGTCTATATGTCATAGTCGTTCAGATGCACATCCTTGGAGCAGTATCCTTTGATTCATCAGCAGCAGATGACATCATCAATATTCCTCAAGTTGAAACCTCAGCCAGTAGTCAACCAAAAGCTCCACCACCATCTATAACTGAAACAGTAACAAAATGCACATCCGAACAACTGGATATCATCCAAAAACAACTCCCACCTGATGAGTGCATCAAATCCAAGGGTCAACCCTGGACACAGAAGTGCAGCTTTACCTACGCAACTAAATGCCCTGAGGCAATTTGGTTGGACAACCATTACACAATGAAACACAACATTAACAGACAAACTTCGAATGATCAACATGAACCCTTTGTAGGAATATTCATTGGATGCAATAAAGGAATGGATGCCGTAGCCGCCATGAGAATGGGCTCCTCGAATCCAATGTTTGACAAGTCTGTATGGAAAGATGCAATTACTAAAAATGGTACAATTCAACTGAGTCATTCGGTATGTAATCAAGATAAGACAGCGCAATTCGAGATACAGCAAGAGTATGACGGCTCCAATGCCAATGCGATGTTGCATTGTGTAGAAGCCATGCCTGGAACGGCAGCAGCTTTAAAAGAGGCTGCTCACGCGTTGACTTGGGATGAGAAGGGGTTTATTGTTACACATGCTGCCATGTCCAAGAGTGATGGATCTGTACTCTTCCCATCCGCGAGTGGTGTTGGCGTGGAGAATCAAGGCATTGGCAACTGTGTTAAGAATCCAGCTGCGTGTGTCAATGTTACAATGCACAGTTTGGATACGTTTGTGCAGAAGTATGTGCCGGGGGATGCGACGATAAACTATCTTAGTGTGGATGTAGAAGGCTTTGACATGGACGTATTGGTCGGTGGGCTGAATCATGCTTTGCCTAGGATTGAATATCTTGAGTTTGAGTACAATTGGATGGGCAGCTGGGCCAAGCAACACTTGAGAGATTTAGTTGATCTATTGGATGATCGTGGTTTAACGTGTTATTGGCCAGGTTATGACGGTTACATATGGAGAATCACAGGCTGTTGGTTGGACTTTTACGATATACACATGTGGTCAAATGTGGCATGTGTGAATAGGAATATGGTTAATGTCAAATCAATGGCGGAGGAGATGGAGGACCTGTTTCAAAAAACGCTGTTAAAAGGTGAAGATGTCATAATGAACTCGAGAATGTCTCCAAAATGAGTTGGAATAATGCACAAAAGACGACTATTAGGTGTTTGTAATATTAGTACTCATTGCTAGCGCTTTTGTCTGCATCATAATTAGGTTGAGTCAATGAAAAGAACCCAGTTGAACCTTGAGCTAAACTGCCGCTCAGACTGTATAACCTTCGAGATATCGAACAGTAACTCTTGTCCTCGGGATCAGGCACATCGTTGGAGGCGGTGTCAGCTTTATAAAACACCATGAATTCAGTCAACCTGGGCTCGGCACCATTAACCAGTGCTTCGGAAAAGGACATATATCGCGGAGCCTGTGATTATTCATCAGTTTGTGAGACGTAGGGTACAGTAACACACGACATAACATGATGCAATGTAATATATCCTTACCCTGAAGTAACTTGTGCCAATCAATCCAGCAAGATATGATCCATCCATATACCAAATCACTCGTCTTTCTGCTCTAGATTTTGATGGTCTTCCTTCATCAACAACTATTTCGCCCACGCTTCGGCGTGCAGCATTGCACGCCACCCGAGTACTTACACCGAGACATTTCCCGTATTGATAAGACTGGATCACCTTTGAAATGTAATCCCACTGAAACTGAATTGATGTTTTCTGCACTCCTTGTTCCCAGTTCGCAAAGCCGTCGTCTCCATTCTTCTCTTCGTTTCTTTTAGACTTTAGATTGCCAAACCCTTTGGATTGTTTGTTTGTTCCTGTTGATATCGTAGGCTCACGAATGAACATGTCACCGAGATATACTCCTGAACATATATTAAACATACTTGGAGAATACCGCACCATTGAAACTGCACTGTCTTTTTCTGGCTGGCCTGCATCTCCAGAATTAGCCATGACATTCTCGTTATGCTTGCCTATTGCATTGTATAATGCATCCAGCTTATCTTGTTCGGACATTTCATTGATCTGATTGGCATCCAGTCGCAGCAGATCCAAAGGTGATTGAGATGATGCTGGTTGATCTTTCTTAAGCAGTGATGTTAGGTCAGGTCCAGACTGAGACTTTTCGGCAGTGTCCGGCATCTGTTTGTACTCGTCTGCAAAGACAACTCCTAAAAGTCTATAGTTGCGATTTGTTCGGTCATCTTCAAAGTTGCTATCTTCCATAGCTCCACCATCACGATCTGCATCACCATATGCAAAGAAACATCGACAACGCTCCGTATCAGATACAGCAATCGTATGTTCAATTAAGAATTCGATAAGGCCAGGATTCAGCCCAGCCGACATTGAAGGAGGCAAAAGAGGCAAGTGCGCATCATCGCTCGCACAGACATCTAAAGAATAACTTCCATCAGCAGCATCAACATCTGCATTTTGATCCAAAGGTATAGACCTAACAAAAGGCATGGAATCTGCAGTATCATCACGCGAATTATCAAATTTTATAGTCTCAACAAGCCGTATTCCCCGCCTTTGAAGATCGCCACGAGAAGACCGATTGATATTCATCTGAATTTGTACATTGGACGTGTATGGTTTTGAGATTAGACCGCGCTTCAAGCCGGCTGCTGGGTCTATAGGCACGGAGTAAGAAATGGCACCATCTTTACATTCCCAGTAGCGAGCCATTGGAGCGTCTTCTTGTTCATCATCGTAGTCACTTTGTGTTTCGTGAAACGAGGAGAGAGCTTGGTAGGTCTCTGATTTTTGCTGGGCTATTTCTTGTTCATTTGGGCTGCTTGACATGTGTTGTGGTTGGATACCTCGATTCGATGACACGAAAGATGACGGCGAGCGCAGTTGATGCAGTTGACGAAGATTGCCGCGAGCTGGGTGGTGGAACGACCATGCAGCATGGTGTAGTATTTGGAAGATGGCTGTAACAAGTGTGATGGATTTCGATAGCATTTTGTGAATGGCAATGGCTATTGTAAGTATGATGGCCGCGCTGATGAGTTTGCAGGATACGACAGGTAAGACATTTATTTTCGTATTACTATACCTTTAATTAAAAATCCGACAAGTTCTCCTTCTTCCGTACTCTATCGACGATGTCCAACAATGAACAAAGGAATGCATCAATATATAGTCAACCCAAACATAATGTTCCTCTTCTTTGCCTGCTGCTGCTGAGTGTAGCTCTTGTCCCTTTCACTAGCGCAAGATCTTGCAGCATCGCAATAAAACCAAGGCAGAATCGACAAAGATGCCATAATGAGCCCATCACTGCGGTGCTCGTGCCACCAGTGCTTCAAAACCTCGCACGAGGCTCAGTGCTAAAGTGTCTCGCCGACTTGACGGGTGGGCTTCCGCTAGAAGTCTGGAAGTCGTCTGTAGTACTCGAAAATCTACAACAAAAACAATCGAAATTGACACCCAGATCTTCAATGACCATTCTGAATTCAATCATTTGTGATCAAGGTGTATCATCTCTCTGGTCTGGACTAACACCACGAATGATTGAAGGAATCTTCAGTGGTGGTGTACTACTTTCATCCAAAGAGCTCATACATACCGTTCTATCCAACTACGTCTCCCCAATAGTACTCAAAAGATCAGGATTGACAATACCTCCGTCAGCTATTGGATTCGTCAGTGGAGCAGGAGGAGGTATGGCCCAATCTCTTGTTATGGGTCCGACATCTCTAATTGTAACTGCATGCGTATCTGCTCAAAATGATGGACGACCAAAGTCAGCATTTCGTGTAGCTCAAGATGTGGTGAGAGAGCGTGGAGTATTTGGTTTGTACAGAGGTGCTCCGGCGGTAGCATATCGACAGGCAACCAACTGGGCTTCTAGGCAAGGTTTCACCGAATGGATAAGGCCCAGAATTCCAATCCAAGGTGTTGCCGGTGAATTGCTATCAGGATGCCTTGGGGGTGTTTTGAGTGCTTGGAATACTCCATTTGAAGTGGCAAGGATAGAGAGTCAATCTAAGATCATGGGTGCAATAAGTGGCGCTTCAGAAAAAGCTGATGGTGGATTATCTCTGCTTGAGACAATGAATGGCATAGTACAAGAAAGAGGCGTCGGCGGTTTGTACGTTGGGCTGGTGCCTCGAGCAGCTCAAGCTTGTTACCAGACATTGTTTCTAGTTTGCGTACCACGTTTGATTACTTGATCAATGATGACCATATGGCTAAGTAGATTGAATAAGTTGTATTTGGTTTCAGATTGCAACACAACCAAGCACGGCAGTTGATCCTTCTACTTCCCAAACATGAACTGTTTGTACTTCTCAACCTCTCCCTTTGATCCGAAGCAAACGCCAAGCCGTTTGTCTAAATCATCAATCTCAATATCCAATACACTTTTATCCTCAAACTCGTGAGTTGTCACACCACCCGCACATTCAACCAACAAACCCATAGCAGCCACCTCGTATAACAAACGCAACTTTGCGCGAGCCTTGTCGCTTGACACATTACTAAATACTCCACCAGACTTGGCAAACATGTGATAAACATCTGGTACCATTCCTCCTGAATAACGAAGTGTGTAGCGATCTGATATCCAATGTTTCACCAGAGCGTCGTACTTGTCATTATCATTTGTAGCCCTGAGATTACCTGGTGCAAAGATCTTTTTGGTATTTTGTAATGTGACAGAGTCTCGAGAGAGCTCCCAATGCGATCGATCTTTGACCAGTGTCACTTCAAAGGTAATGTCTGGTTCCCCCGCATCTCTGCTTTCAGATGGGAGAGCAATGAGTAATGTCGTCCTTGGCCCGTACAAACTAACAGCACTTGCAACCTGCTCTCTCCCCTTCCTTCCCAATAGCTTAGTTCCTGGCCAAATACCAAAAATACTACCGACAGAAAAATTGGCATCAATGATACTACTTCCATCAAGCGGATCGAATCCTACACTGTACCATGGTCCATCCTCGTCATCTTTGTCAATCTTAGCGGGCAAAACATTGGTCTCTTCGGGTGTCTCTTCACTGGCAGCTGTTGCAAATACTCCAGACTCGCGAATAGCATCAAATACTGCATTGTCGCAATCAATATCAAGATGTAGCTGATCATCCCCTGACGAGTTTTGTGATCCTGCATAAGTGTGCTCCACGTAATTTTGGAGCAACACAGCACAGTGTGCCGTGGCTTACGTCGAAGCAAAAAGATACATGCTCTTAGAACAACAGCTCGAATAATGTCTACCTGAAAGCTCTAGGCACACAATACTCACCCTCTCCTAAGGACACAATAGCACCAATCAATCTTGAATCCTTTACGCTTTTTCCAATCAAAATATTCGTCAGACTTTCATCGCGACGAACCGCCTTACCGTCTTCGTCAACAGCAGCGTAGGAGTGGGATACGCAAGATGCTCCAGAGCCATCGTTAATGCCATGATGTGGCGGTTCATCGGAGGAGCGATGGCCGGATACGTGGGGGAAGGAACTCATGGAAGGCGGTCTGGATGGCGTTTGTGGTGTGGTTTGGTGTGTGGGAGGGTTTTGGTTACTGCCTGTAACGAAGTTCGGCACTAACCCCAAGTCGGAAGTCATTATATATTCTCAAGACAGAACGTCCAGAATTCAACAATTTGATAATAAATTTTGTTGAACTAATTCCTTTGTTGAATCGTGTAGAGAATTTGAGTATCATCCCAAATTCGGTGGGTTGTAGATGGTATGAAAATCTCATTGAGTAGAATTGGGAAGCGGCCGCTGAAGATCGTTTAATCGTTTTGTTGAAACGGAGTAAGT
>JALLPI010000174.1:0-27927 GCA_036939935.1 Cyclotella atomus | reverse complement strand
TGGTTTTTTCCACCAGTATGCACCGTAACTACTGGCCTGCTTACTGTTGGAAAAAATGGATCAAATATCACACCTGATCCGTTTCCGTGAAATCTTGTATCGTAGTATTTCATCATCTTCTCTAATCATGAACCAATATGAAAGTACTGCACTGCAGTACATAAATAAAACGGCAAGACATCACCCAAACCCGAATTTCCGAGCTGTCTTGAAACCTTGACATGGCCTTGAGTGAGCTCAAAAGAACTGTTGCTTATAGGGCGAGTCTGACATGAATGCTACTGCAGAGTAGGCCTTGACGGTGTTGGAGTGACCTGAGGCAACCTTGTATTGTTATTTGCCAACGGCCGAGCAGCACCCACGAGGTTGGCGGGGACACGATGTGGCCTCTGTCGATTGACCTTGAAGGGGAGAGGAGGCATGACAGCTCCAGGTTTTAGAGAGATGGTTTCTCTAGCAATCGAGTGGGTAGATCCGCTCATTGCGGTATCAGCAGTGTTGTGATTGGCGTCCATGGCTTCGTTATTGTGTCTGAATATTCGACAATTACAATGACAATTCTTGCATCTCATATTAATACAGTGATGTTTACTTTTCAGAAAAGAGATCTGCAGGGATTGCGATTGATTCTAACTTATCACTAAAAAATGCGAAGTCAGGACGCCCGTTGATAAATAATAATTCAGAAAATGCGAAGTCAGAACATCCTAGTGTAGTGAAATGCGAAGTCAGGACATCCCATTGAGCCTCTGGCTCTCTCTAGACAGGGAGTATGATAGAAGAAACCATACTAAAATGCGAAGTCAGGACATTCAATCGATTCATGATATTTGAAAATGCGAACTCAGAACATCCTATTAGGGTGTCCTAGCAAATCAAATTTGACGCCGATTTCCTCTACACTTTAAGGGACCCCTTTTTGAAACGCAAGCAAGACCGACGTACGTGTCTAGACCACCGCGTGCGGTCGTTTCCCAGCCTCGGAGTTGCTATCACTGTTGTTAGATGAGAGGCTCCCCTGCTTTGCCAATGCAATTCATGCTTTGTTGAAGTCGGCTCACAATTTCAATTTTTAGCTATGGCAACCGCACCAAAATTAGCTCCATGCGAGGCCTCTTTACTTCGGTCTCTCTCCGCCATTACAATGAATCCTTCTGGCAGCCGCTCCAGTTCCCGTCCTAGAACCAATGACGATATTCCAAGCCAGCGGCCCAGTCCAAAGTACCAACATTCTCAGGGCCACAGACGAGTCACCGTGAGCGGTCTGGCTCCAACACTTCGTAACTCACACCGTTCACAAACATCAACCGCATGTATTCTCAAATCCCACAACGATGCAGATAGTACCACTGCAGCTTCGTCTCAAACCCACCGAGTATCCTTTTCTAGCCGTAAAGATAGATCCATCGACATCGCTAGCTTTGATGTCAATGCTTTGCCACAAGAGACAAGGACACATCGTTCGCTGCGAGATTCGATGAATTGGCCGCCTCCACCTCCGCCTCGTACTTCTTCTACGAATACTAAGAAGCCGTTTGCCCATGCGCCTGCTCCACCTCGTCCTCGTCCTGCAAGAAGGTATTCCACAATGGAGATAGAAGAACCGAGAAGAAGGGGCGAAACCAAGATTCAAGAAGCTTCTGGAAGTGCTGCCTTTCGTCGTCTGCCATTCTTCTCTCGAAGGAAAACCGATGGCGATCTTCATCCTCCTCAGCGGAATAAAATCCCGGTGTACTCGGGAATGCGTAGTGACTATTCTCTAGGAGATGTGGCCAGAAGATCTCACATGATCATCCCAGATGATACCCAAGCCGCATTCAATCAAGTTTCTCGATTGAAGCTACACAACTTTGCCTTTATCAAGCGCACAGATGGTTCATGGACCTATGCTTTACTTGCTCATCGATACTTCGATGCAGATGAAGAGGAGTGTATGATGTTTGTTTTGCAGGAGGATGGGTCGAAGAAAACCATCAAGAAGAGACAATGGGCCAGCTTTGTACGTGCCGTTGCTAATGAAAAGTCGGCGAAGGAAGAACGCATGGATCCTTATTTGTCGAGGAATATATCGATGGATTCATTTGATCTATGGGTGGATCTTCAGGATATGGATGATTGTTCTATGATCTCGTTTACTTCTAATTGAGCTTTAGTTTGTTTGTATGGATCAAGAAAATGATGTGTTTGCATGTATTCATAACGAGAACATTGTGTTGCCAGCTTAAAGTAACAGAGCAGTATCGTACATTTTTATAGATATTCAAATTCAAAAATATATGATACCAATCACTGCAATTCAATTGCAAGTAAAATACTGGCATTAGATGTTTGATCTTTTGTAGTTGGAGCCCCAAAGTATTGGTCTGCTTCAGCCCTGTAGACTGTACGATACTGCTCATCCATTGAAGTAACATATGACGCACGTGCTATCCGGGCCTTTGATTTGAATGTGAAAAATAAAAGTGAGTGGCTGAAGTGCATAAGATGGATATATCAACACAAATGCATTGAACCGTAGTTTGAGAGAGCTCGTACATACTTACTCAGCTGCTAACATTCACTTGGGTTTGCAAGTTCAGGATTGGACCGAGAACATGTCGAGATACGGCAGCTTGATTAAGTTTAATGTTCTTGGTCGCACTGTTGTTATATGCAACTCAACGAATCAATCATTATAACTCCTCTCTAGTGCCATCTTGCGGTATTCTATCACCATCCACCTTCTTCTTCTTACCCCAATCAAACTTGTGCTCTATCCTCTCCCTCGGAGGTGCAATAGCCCTCTCACAATGAAACCAATGATAACTTGCCGGCACACATCTCACAGACTTATCTTCCGAATCCGAAGTATCCTTGTGCACATGGCACCAATTGCATAATTCATATTCGTCGCTTTTGCAAATATGTTTGGATTGGAATTGGGAGCAGTGTTGTTCGGGTGTTATGTTTAGGTCTTGGAAAAGCTCCTTTTCTTTTCTGACGATAAGTAGGGTGCAACACATTCAAATGTAAATAAATACTTTCTGATCAAATAACACATGTGTAGAGTGAACACATACGCAAGACTCACGCAATAAAGCTAACGGCCGGGCCACACTGAGCCTTTGCTCCGGCAAATATCGTAACCAAGAATTGAATTGGATGAATGTTTGGCATTCGGCATTCAACGGTGTTCGGATTTGATTGAATGTTGGGCGTGAAATTTGATATTATTGGCGTTCGCTTATTAGGCAAGGGAGGCTGAAGGAGGCGAGAGAGGATAAAGGCGTGCTGCCTGTACTTTACCTTTATTTTCTATGACATCACCCATACAATCGAAAGGTAAAATGACGAGATTTCTCGTCTCATTTTTCATCGTCTCAAATCCAATCGTCTTTCTAGTCTCTCCACCACCACCAAAGATGAGAGCTACAGCTACAATCCCGCTGCTCCTGACCTCCACGCTGCTTCTAACTTCCACACTAGCCACAGCCCAACCGCAAAACAAGCTCCAACAGGCCCTGAACGAGTACACAGTGGAGTCCTCCTCGCTCATCAAACGGTCTCTCCTCTCTGCCGGCTTCCATCCCGACGAAACGCTCGAGCTCGACGAAACCTACCTCGACTTCGCCACACGAGCACTCGCCGCCGAAAAGAAACGCATCGACAGGCTCCTCGACGCCAAACGAATCGAAGAAACCGCCCCCCAACCAGTCTGCACCGCCGATGGCACCTGCACCGACCCCCGCCTCTCCTCCGAATTCGGCCACTTCCTCTCCCCGCCCATCCAACCAGGCCAAGCCTCCCTCCTCCGCTGGGATGACGATCATACCATAGTCCAACCTTATGCGGCTCGCGTCGGCTTGCCTCCCACACTTTTACCCGCTTTAACAGACTACATTGATCGCATGGGGTTACTCCAAATCATGCAGACTATGCTCTATGACAATCCATTACCGCCCGATGGTGACAAGTGGTTCACATTCACATCACCCTACGAAACAGCTACAGAAGGAGGGCAGAAGAGAAACATTACATGGAACGTAGAACGACCTGCCAAAAAATGGAAAAGCGACATGCACTGGTTCAACGTTGCCGATGAACTAGCCCACGAGGATGCATTACGCGCGTTATCTAAAGGGGGATTCGACTCTGTATTACAAGCTATTGGGGAACAATTCAATTTGGACACATTGCACGTTGACTCTGTGGGTTTTGTGGCCGTAACCCATTGCGAACGGGGGTTCATCCATACAGATTGGGAGGAGGTCGATGGACGTGCGTTTAATTTTTTGGTGGGGATTCAGTCTCCAGATGATGCAGGGCCGGAATTGGTCGTTGAGAATGATGGACGCAAAGGCGAAGTTTATTATGGAAGTGGTGAATACGGTATATTGGTGGGAGATGGAACAAGGCACGGTACAAGAGAATGCGACCATCGATCGAATAAAGGAGTGAGGATCACTGCCTCTATTTATTTGGCGGATTTGACTAAAGAGAATTTGAGCGTGGCAGCGGGTGATACAACGAGCATTTTCCCCCCTACGGGGGATGAAGAGTGGATTTGGGCACAGAGGGGCAGGCATTGGAATAAAAAGGATAAATCGATTAGTTTGGTGAATGATTTGGGTAGAAAGAGTATGAATGTCAAGGATGAATGGAAGGATTGTGAGACGATTATTAGAAGGAATGGAGAATTGTGTAAGGGTAATACTAAAGAGAGGTCGGGTTGTTTAAAGACTTGTCGGGTTTATCTGGAGGATGGGGAGTATAAACCTGGATCGAAGAGGAGTGACTTTTTTGGATACTGAGCAGGATGCTATTTTTTGGATGGTTGTTGATTGTGGTCGTTTTTGAATGTGTGATAGGATTGCTAAGTTGGTTGCATGTTTCTACTTCTTATTTGTCATTACAATAACTTAAAATGATGTATGGAGCGTTATCTAGATGGACTATTCAATTTTGCTGTAAGTAGATCTTCATACCTATGGCGATGTATTCTTCTTGTAATAAATGATGTATCGTATTGCAAATTTGACATCTCTACCAATGAAAGGGAAACAAATATGTCAGGGACAATGTAGTCGATGTGGGTACTTCCACTTATGTACAGCAACACAGGGAAGGGAAGGCAGAATGATTGTCTAGCAGTCAGCTGCATTGGTTTGATGCTGGCCTGTCGGCTGTCATTGTCATTGAGAGAAAATAGAGTCAGGTGGAGACAGACAGACAATAAATAGCCCTACGGGAAAGCAATTCTACTTTGACTTTGGAAAACTCAGAAGTGATACAGAAGTTTATGGTACCTATAGGACTAAAAAACTATAAACATTATGTACATATTACCTAACCTCTATTGCGCGAAGCCCGCGCTTTGCTAAGTACAATGCAAATGAACCACGCTGTCGCCGTCGCTGAACTCTCTTCCCTTCGATAAGCAACAGAAAAGCAATTCAACGCCGCCCATACTAAAAGGTCTGATTGCCCCAGCTTGGTGTTTAGCTGCGTTCTCTCTCGCGCTAAGTAACGATATTAAAATTCCACGTCGTCGCTCTTGTGTCGACGCTCGACGCGCCGCTTGCCACAATTGAATCATGAAAACATTACGCCCACGCACCTCCACCTCGCCATCGGCACCCGCGCCGGTGTGCACGCCCAGCTCATCGGGCAAGAAGCGCAAAGTCGGCGGCTGCGGCCAATGCGAGGCCTGCGCTCGCGACGACTGCAGGCAATGCGTCTACTGCAAAGATATGCGTAAGTACGGCGGTCCAAATAAATTACGCAAACGATGCGTCGTGCGCCGCTGTCAGGCGAGGGAGCAATTGGAGTTGGTCAAGAGCGAAGAGAAGAAGGAAAAGCCAGAGGCAAGAAAAGTTGTGACGGTAGAAGAGCCCATCATTCAAAGGGACAAATCCAAGCGCGTCATCAAGCAGCCTAAAAAGCTCGCCCCGAATCATTCCGCGGCACTTTCATACGACGACAATGTCGGGGGAGAAGCGCCAAAGCCATCATCACCACCGGCGGCAGCACCCCCAGCCAAACGCCGTAAGTTGGACGTACCCAAAAAGCCATTCAAGCCAGAACCAGCAGTTTCGGCTCCTCCCAAATCCTACGGCTCCGGCAAACGACTCGCCCCACCACCCTCCAATCCCACACGCGTACCTTCTCCCCCCAATTTGCCCCATCCTCCCTCCCCGATCGTCACACGCGTGACACGCCGTGCCGTCCGTCCTCCACTTCGAAACACCCGGTCTGCATCCAAGAATAAAAAGAGGAGATTCGTACCCAAGTCATTACCATTTTTGGTGCACCACACGGATATCGCTGGTGTCATTGTGCGTTATGAAATTCGTGCGAGGAATATAGCCGTGAGGGGATTAAAGGAGGGTGAGAAGGAGAATGGTGGGAAGGGTTGGAGGTTGGAGGAGGTTATCAACTTTTTTAGGGGGGTGTATTTGTTCGGTGAGGCATTGGAGTGCATTTGTGCTTCATTTTTTGTGCACATGATGTGAATGTTGTGCTCACTCTGTGATTTTGGACCGTCATTCTTCATTGCCCGCTTTTAATTTAGGATGGGATGAATGGATCAAGGTGCAGCGAATGATCAAGACGAAGACCGTGACGCAAACTGAGTTGTTTGCCAATGCAAAGCTGCTTCGTTTTCCGGAACTGAAGCGTTTCTTTGGGAGGAATAATCTTGCCAAACTGCACAAGTCCTTTCCCAATGAGAAGGTCAAGCGTCTGGCCAGTGCAGTTTCTGTCCCTGCCCATGCCGACATTGTTGATTTTGCCGCTACTGGTTATGAGACTAGTTCGGATCAAGGATTGACTCATCTCTGTCAAGCAGTTTTGGAAGTTCTTGGTGATGAAGCCGACGCCGCGAAGGACGATGAACAAGCCAAGGCCGCAGACGATGCCGAAGATGAAGACGATGCCCTCAAGGAGCCAGATTGGTTGAAGTATTCGGCGCCTCCGTTCCTAATACGCCCGATGGATCCTACCAGAGGCACGTTCAGCAATGGCAGGGTCGCCATTTGTTTAGGTGGGCGCGTCATTGAGACGGATAACAAGGGTGTTACTCAAACAGAGTCCAATAAACCGACGGACTCGTCTGCTCCTTCCAAGCCTGATGTATTCAACCCAATGTACCGTCCTTCTGCCCCAACCGCAAATAGCCAGCAGATCTACATCCCAGGAAATCGCGTTTATGCTCGCTGGCTAAATTCAGAAGATCCGGGCAGCTACGGAACTTGGTACCCGGGCTTTGTTCAATCGTCCATGGTGTCACCCGATCAAAGTGACTACGACGCGGGCCTGTGCGAGTTCCCCACTCTGGTCTATCAAGTTAGATTTGATGATGGCGTATTAAGCAATAACATCAAAGCTGAAGACATTATGATGCAGAACCAATACGAGACTTGGTTGAGGGAGCTGGAGGAGTACTACTTTTTGCCTATGCCCATTGAGAGCTCCAAGAAGTGTCTTTCGGGTGGAGAGCGTATTCATGCCAAATGGATCGACCCCACTGATCCCGATATGCACGCAAGATGGATTCGAGGTGTCATAGTTGCGTGCAATGGCTTGACTGAAGACGGGACTTTCACCTACCATGTCAAGTTTGACGATGGAGATGACGACGAAGAGCTTAGCAGTGAGTACGTGCTCGAAGATTCTATCTACAAAGAACTATTGCAGCAAAAGATTGAGCACGGCATTCCAAATGTCAGTGGAATCGACTTGATCCAAGCTGTTTCCAAGATTTCATCTCCCATCAGAAAGTCTTTTTCCACCTCAATGAATGGATCATCTGGAGGCGCTCTCATTCCTGATCTTAAAGATGACGACGATGAAAAATCATACACAACAGTTGAAAGCGAGCTTTTCTGCCACGAGGAACTCGGGCCACCGTCGATTAACCCTAATACTTGTGATGCTGATGCCCCCAGTCTTCACTATGGCCTCTACATGACGATGAAGCCAAGTGCAATTACTCCTTTCATCGACCACCCCAAGAATATTGCCATCCACAAAGAACCTTCTCCACCTTCAGCTGATGACAATGACAAGTTGGTCGAGATGATGAACAAAGACAAGTTGGCCATATATAAGATCATGACCGGCAGCATGGAAGCATCCAATGCTGATGTCCAGAAGCGTACCGATGAAGATACTGGATCTAAACCCTCTGATCGCCCCACAGTGGCGACCTTCACTAATAGAGTTGAAACTCTACCATCGCAGGCTGCCAGTCAAAATCATAATGATAAAAGTGAGCCATCCAAGTCAAACGGTTCACATGTGACCAATACTGCAAATCCAAACACTGACCAGATGCAGCTGACAAAAGAACCACGAGCAGCACCACAAGCTGCAAGCCCAAAACAGGACGGGACTTCGAATGGAAACGGAGTATTGCACTTCAATTTGCCATGAAAGAGTATCTCGTCTAAAAGGAGAAAGAACTTGGTGTGATATTAAACGACCAAGAGAAAATCGATGCAGATAAGATTTGCCTTACTTCATTCTTACAGCTTGCACGGCTAACTTTAGAAGTTAATACAACAGAACTCGCTCTCAAAATTGTTTGAGCGTTTCGAGTACATTGTTATGAATATCATGCTTTATTGGGGATCGTGTGTGACAATCTCTGAAACACCTCTATGGCAAGCAAAATAAGTTTCAGCAATCATGTAGAATTGAAGTCCTAGTGTTCGATATCTAGGCCTTTATTCGGCTACCTTTATATCCATACCTAAGCTACAATGATTATGTGGGTTGCTTTAACTAGTTCAATAGCATATCATGATTTTCTTTTAGGCTGCTGTCTTAACTTGGTTGAGCTTATGTTGTCATCAAATACCGAATCATTTCACTCAGTGATAGTTGATATCTGTGTTGGTCTTACTGGTTGAATCCTGGTGTTTGTGGCAGAGACAAACCATTTATGGGTCCAGACCACACCGGCTCAGTACCAACTTCCCTTGGCGAAAGCTTTATGTATGAGATCAAGATGCTGGGAGATTTCTAGGGGCCTTGTTAGATGAAGTAGAAGACAAGAAAATGCTTTGGTTTAACTCGACCAGGTGATCATTTGTGCTCTTCCTTTAAGTGCCCAAATTGTCAGTCGCCTCAGGTCTGACTTTTGATGTTCGGACAATAACAGCTTGCTTTTTGGACTTGGCAAGTGGATCGATACGCAGCCCAACCAGTTGCTCAGGCGCAGCCTGCTTATTTCAAGGACTCATTTGCTCTACGGTCCATGCTTATTGATATGCAGGTTCCACCAAACGCCCGTCTGTTCACTGCTGATGCAGTTGGTATGTACCCTAACATTCCAACCGAACCAGCCTTGGCAGAAATTTCGTAATATCTGCGTGATCAGGCTGGAGTTCAATTTTCTCACTACGATCCAGATGCTTTGATTGAGGCATTGGAAATTGTCTTCTGCAACAATGTAGTGAAGTTTGGTGACTTGTACCGTTAACAAATTTCTGGTACAGGTATGGGCAAACCACCGGCGCCCCCGTGGGCAAACACCTTCATGGTCATCAAGGAGGCTCAGTTTTACCCGGCGTTTCAAGCCTCGCTTCCATTCTACAGATGGTTTATTGATGATATCATCGGGCTTTGGCTCTCTGATCTGGATCCTGAAGAGGATGAACAGCTTTAGTCAGAATTTAAGGTGTGTGTGAATGATTGGCACGGCTTGAAATGGATCTTTTTAAAAAGGTCCTTCTCCATCGACTTTATGGATATGGCAATTTCTATTTCAAATGGACGCATTGAAACAACATTGTACGAGAAAAAATAAAACTTCTGTCTGTATATACCACCCTCCTCGGCTCATCCACCCGGCATGATTTCTGGATTGATCTTTGCTGGGGTGTCTTACGGATCGAGAGACTCTGCTCAAAGAAGGAAGATGTTGAGAACAAACTGGTCCAATTATACCGTCGACTCCTTTGCCGTGGTTACACACCCAGTCGTTTGATTCCACTGTTTGTTAAGGCTCAAGCCAACGTCAAATTGTATCTGGCTCGTAGCAAATGCGGCCATGCTTTGATTTTTGAAGAACATAAGCATGCTGCTCGGCGCAGAGTATTCTTCCACATAAAATATCACCCACAGGATCCTTCGTCACAGGAGATTCAATGTCTTTGGTGGCAGCACGTCACCAATCCTCCGGGTAGACTTCCATTGGCAACTCTAGAAAATTACCAAGGAGCGCCAGTACCAATCGACCAACTCACCATTGCGTATAGCCGCCATCTGAATCTGAACCTTTGGACCATCATATCTGTGCACAAACTTCATAACAGGGGGCAAGAAGTTTCATCCTTTCTTTAATTCTGAATAGGATTGTCTGAATTTCCTTGCCCCTTTTATTTTTCCGAGGGCAAGTGCAATGACATTCCGTCATTTGCACTCTGCCCTCACTTGCACTCTGCCCTCTCCAAAATAAAATGATTAAGGTTTAGTTCTAGCAATAGGATTTGCTGGAACAGGGGCGGTGTTTCATTCTTGTTCCTTTCACTGATGTGAAGCTTTGCTAGGATGTCAATGCCATGCGGAGTGTCACAAGATAAAGCACGTGGGCACTAGCTTTATTCTTGTTGTGCAGAGCACCGGCTTCCACCATCACTGAAGAGGCCTCGGCCGTAACAGTTTGATCCATTGCTTGATCACTGGAATCACCATTGTTTTGATGTAGGATAAGTCCTAAGCTGATTGTTACATCTATAACAATTAGTCTACACACTAGACCAACCATCCCACACCACAGTGACGGATAATCTTGGTCTACGTCATAGGACAGCTCGGTGAATTGCTTCTTATTGTTGAATTCTATGTTGGAGTAAGTAAACGTTTTCTCAGTGATCTGATTAGTACCCTCAAGGAAGGTGCTGCTACGTCCTCCACGCTGATTCTTTAACTTTTGCCCACGCTGAAAGTTATCAATGATGAAGATAATAACTGGGATAGCCGCGATACACATGCGAATCTGCTCCTTCTGTTCATCATCAAACATTGATGCCAAAAAGCAGTCTTTCGTTGCGGTGCTGATGTGTGTGCCGTGGTAGTTAAGGCAATTAAATAAAGTTCTTCCCACATACCACGCCATTAATGCTACCGACTTTCCATTGCCCACCAAAGCATACATCTAGGATTATGCTGTCTGAAATTAAACACCTGCCTTTCCTTGCCAGGCAACTGTTCTTTGCCTTTCGATTGCTTATGTTTGATGCCACGCAGTTTGGAGAATTGTGGCTGTTAACGGATTGCACCCATTCATCATACCGTTTTGTTGCGATCAGAGGTGCATGTGGATCAATCCAGGTGCAGACGGCTGAGCGCATTGCGGCCTCACATTCATTGTTGATTGTCAGTAGAATAGATACCTGTCCCTCTGCCTTAGGCGCTGATTGTCGATTACTTTATGTAGTAACTCATTCTCAGCCATCAGATATGCATTTGATAGGGCATAAGCAGCAATGGGATCTCCTACCACCTCTGTACACATCCACCAACATGTAGATCTCACGCTGCTGATAGTCTTGAGATCATGGAAGAGATCAGCATAAACACGGTTGTTGTTTAATAGTGGACCAAAGAACATAATAGACGAGGCGAATTCAACGACCTGGCACCGGCTGATGGTGAGGTTGATTGCCTCTTGACCCCGAATGGTGATGCTGAAGCCCTCTTTGCGTTCGAGAGTTCCCTCAGATAGGATTCAGAGACAAGGCCAGCCTTAATCTTGTTGTGCCATGATGCATTAAGCATGTTGACGTCAAAACAGTAAAATGCTTTGGAGTTTATCTGTTGAACTGCAAAGTCCGCCGGCTGAAGGGAATTGCGTGCTTGAATGTAGTCCCCCACCACTGACTGTCATCATTGGCATCGGATTGCTGGACAAACATCTTGAGGGCAGTGCCCACTAGCTGGCACAGCATGTCCTCAAAATGGAGACGGGACAGGCGGCGAGTATATGCTGACTATCACATCTGGTCCTCTAAACATGAATAATTCTTCATTGTCATTACTTCTCGAATCAATGTGATCAGGTCAAACAGCAGATATACCAATTAAATATTGCACTTGAAGGAGACAGGCAGTTTGCCGGAGGCCATTCATATGACTCACTAGTTGAGATTTGGCATCCCGCTAATGCAACAAAGTCTGAAGTCATTGGAATGTGGTGAGTTTGAATATCCTCATATCATATGAATATAATCTTTTTCGAGAATTAACGTAGTCACATGTCTATTCCAGGTGGGAGCCTGACGCTACATTTGCATCGTTTATTGGAAGCGGATCCGATCTTGTTCCTGTACCTCTACCAGCACCTACTACTTGATAATAGAATCAATGTTACGAAGCGCTGCGACGAAGATCTTCAGTGTGGAAGACATGTATGGAAGTGAAAGGGCACATGCGGTGGGCCGCACAGTAACACTCTAAAGATAGCAGCAGCAAATCTTGTATCAAGCGTCCAATCAAATGGCAACCCAAAGGCGAGAATGAATTTAGTTTATTTTGTTTACAATGACTTCACTGTGAATACTGTTGTAGTGAACAACATTCTCACCAGTTGGGTAGGTAGAGGAGTTGATAAATGTGGCTTTGATCTCAGATACAGCACCTGTGATTGGATGGCCGAGAATCTTGAGCATGTTGCGAAGAGCTACATCCCGCCATCACACCCAAGAACATTGGTTGAGTCCAATAAGATTGCACGTAGTGCCAATCATCTTTGGTGCAATTGCTATTATGATTGTTTTGGGCACGGCAGGTATTATCATTTACAAGAAAAAGAAGAAACTACTTGGCAGAGCCTCTCAGATTGAGTTCCTGCTCCTTTTGCTTGCTGGACTATTTATGTCATCTATTGGTGGTTTGCTTATAGGATGATTTGATTCAAGCACAGGGACTTTTACACCTTCTATTTATTCCATTGTTTCAGGATACACAGTCCAGTTGGTGCCATGCATCATATCATATAATATAAACATACTACTTCATCTAATCATTGTTGCCATCTTCACTTACATTCTCTTCGCAATGGTCACAGAAAAGGGATTTGTTGGGGTCAGAGATATCATCTGCCAAGTATTTGTTATTTTCAAGACAACAATCACTATGCAAGCCAATACTGCATGAGTTGCATTCAAGTAGAGCTTCCACTTCTTCCATTTCCATACAAATGAACAGCCAATCATACAAACGGCAGACAACGCATGGACGTTACGAGATTCAATGACATTCAGACAACACAACAGGACCCGACACAATCAACAGATGAATCTAACAATGAAAAGAAGAAGAGCATAATTTTTTTCATTTGATTCAAAATTTTAAATTTAAACTAAAACGAAGGTTGATTCCACAACACTTATGTGTAATTCATACATTGATTCAGTTCTACAACACTTTGACTACAACACTTTGACATGAATGAAGCAGCACCAAGATTGAATGCTTTACCTCAGCAAAACGAGGATGAATCCATCATCAACGTCAAAATCGCTGGAAAGGAGTTGATTGAACATTGCCACGGTAACAAAATGCTTCAAACTGTCTTGTCTATCAACTTACCTTGGCTTATTCAAAGCAATGATAATGCCAATGTACACAACAAAATATATGCTATCTACAAAGCTTTGCAAAAATGCGGATAGCTTCAATGCCAGCAGCTATTTGAGCCGTTGACTTAGAGAGGAAATATCTATTGAAACAGTCTGCTGAAGGAGAAGCGGTGAGTCTAGACGAAGATTTGAAACGATTGAAAGAGAAGTTGCCAGAGAGAATCTTGGATAAATTTCAATGCCAAACCAAGGGATACTACACTATTCAGTTTCACTCTTACCATACTACATCCATTTCGCTCTTTCAAATGGATCCTGAAGGTAAGTGTTATTCCAAGTATAATAATATTGTTTACACTAATCCTAACATTAATTTTGACTTACATTTACATTCACAGAAAATGGAGCCTACATCCTTCCACTTGGAGATTTGAACAGTCTAACCAAGCTGCTGTACAAGCATCTGAATCATCTCTCGGTTAGGAGCCCTTCTATTGCTGATGATATATCACCATCAGGAAAGCATTAGCAAACATAAATTCTCCCTATGACAGAAGTGCTAGCTTACCAATTGGGGATAAAGCGGAAGAGAATGTTGAATGATACAAAGAGGAAGGTACAATTAAAGACGGAGGTGACAATCCAATGACAATTTGCTTTTGCATGAAGGATGGAGGGAAAATGATTGATGTTGCAAGGTGGGTCTTGGAGGAATATGGGACTGAGGTCAAGCAACTGTGAATGTAAAGTTTGTATAGGATCGTGCAATGCATTGTTCATATCTGGCAATAAAGAATAGTAACTCTTTTGGCCAATTGGAATTCATTGTCATCTCCTAAGTAAGTTCCAAGTAACCTCAGTCCTAGGTTCGAAATTCCGTAGATATTCCTTCCGGTCGCGGGCACGGAATCTAGCCGGAACCGGAACACCAACCAACACTTCGATTTAGTTCTGGTCATTTCCGGACTATCAAAGGTCATTAATGTTAAGTAATTGATGATACGACTGTTGCATCTATGTCACATCTCCGTCTCCTTAATTTAAAAGTCCGGAAGAAAGCGATATCTAAAAAAATGATTCCGGCAACTCTGGGACCAAAAATCCCGGAAAATGGCCCGGAACCAGAATTTCGACCGGAATTTTTCCGGAATTTCGAACCTAGCCTCAGTCAATTCTCGCTTGAACTCATGCTTGAATAATCAGATAAGGTTTTACCCTAATCTCTGGACCCTATTTAATTGAGGTTGAGGCTTCATGTTCATGTTCTTCATGTTCATGTTCCAACATTTTATTTAGAGTAAATGTTTTTACATGCAATTCCGTATGATACTACCTGGAATTTCAAGGTGTACATTTAGATTTTACTTCCTCTGTTCATACAAATTTTGTTGTGTAGAAATTATCTTGATAGAAGATTGGTTATGAGCCATTATCTGCAGGGGCACTGCCCCCCTTGTTATTGTGAATAACGCAAGATTTATGTGTCCATTTGAATTTTGGACATAATTTTTTTAGATCGGATTCATCTCAGAGCCTTAAAACCAAACATCCAACATCCAGCAAACCTCACCCTAGCATAGCAACCAAACATCGATGGCCATCAATAACTAATTGCACATCTCCTACAATCATGTCATCAACTCTGTTGGCGAGCTCAAAATCACATCTGCTATACAAAGGGCGGTCTGGGATTTTCAGCAGACGACCCAGACACTGCACCGACCAAATTCGATCTATGCAATCACTGATGCCAGCATTTGCGCGCAGTGGCGTTTCATCTATTGTCTACAAGAGCAGCAAATCAATTAGTTCATATCGTTATCTTTCGGTTCTCAATGGCATTCATGCATCGAGACCATCAAGACGACTAGATGATGATCTCGACATTCCCCCACTAGATTTAGTGAGTGTACTTGAAGTAGCCAAAGCAAAAGAGGCAGAACAGTCTGCAAACAAGGCAACTGTTGAGCTAGCAAGAAATGATATTGAAATACCGCCGCTTGATTTATTAAGTGCTCTTGATGTAGCCAATGCCAAGGAAGCCGAGAAAATCACAAATACACCTGCTGCGACAATAAATTTGCTGAGCATTGTCCCATCTGAAAGTGAAACCAATCATCCTATTGATAAAAACTTGTCATTCAAAACAGATAGAATCGATACACCTGCACCGAGTCTGCTCAGTGTAGTTCCATCTCCAACTGTAACCAGTGATAGAGCTTCAAAAAGCATACCTTATTTTGCAATAGGTGCAGAACAATCATATCAACTCTCTGGAAGGGCTAAAGGTCTCGCCGAAGAAATTACCAATCTCAAGAGGAAGTTAAAGACAAAGATAAACAAGAGCCATGCAGCTAGGCTTGTGCATGAGATTGAGAAGAAGCAGAGAAAGATTGACGAGCTGATGAATCCTGTTACCTCTTCAGTAAAAGCCCTAGGTTTAGTCACAAATAAAGACACTGCATCTGGCTCAGGTTCATTTGCAGCACCTGAATCGAATCGGCTCAGTGTAGTTCCATTCTCGTCTTCAAACGAGGATGTTTCTGGCAGGGCTAAAGGTCTTGCTGAAGAAATTACAAATCTCAAGAGAAAGTTAAAGACAATAAAAAACAAAAGCCATGCAGCTAGGCTTGCACAGGAGATAGAAAGGAAACGGCGAAAGATAGACACATTGACGAATCCTGGTACCAAAACTGAAGTCACACTATCTCAAATTGCACAAGGCTTGTCAAGGGAAATTATTTTACTCCAGATGAGGTATAAAAATGAAGATATGACTGCTGATCGTAAGGCTAAGTTGAAACATGAGATTGAGATGAAGCAGCGCAAAGTTGATCGATTGAATAAGGGCGAACTTAGCAATCAGGATATAAAGAAATTGAGGGAAAGGGGGGTTAAACCGATAGCTCCACCTCGCGAGACCAAAAGTTATGTGTTGCCACTGCCTAAAGCTTCATCCAAAGGTGTGCTGATACCTCAGTTTGATAGTGAGGTGATCCGAACCCAAGCTAGCGGCACTGTACTTGCTAGCTCTGGCACCACTTCAATTTTGAGCACAGTCATCCTTGTGCCACCAGAACAGTCGGCAGGCAACAATATCAAAACGTTTGAACATGCAGTTCATGACTGTATTCAGAAACGCAGTGCTGCAAACGGTTCCCTCTTCTTGCCACTGCAAGTGGAATATCGTGAGAGATGGCACGCCTCGGGGAAAATTCCAACACACAATCAACGCAGGAGAGATAACAGCGGCCCATTGACAGAACGAGAAGTGCTGGCAAGCCGTGCCATTGACCGAACATTGCGTCCTTGGTTGATGAAGGGATTGGGAGAGTCGACAACATCTGATCAGTGGAGTGGTTTGCTACCCGAAAACATTGTTGTGAATTGCCAAGTGCAATCGTATGATACTCGGTCATCTACGTGCCAACATCGGACCCATGCAGATCCTACCGCCTTGGCTATTAATTCAGCGATTGCTGCAATCTACCAATCAACTTATTCAGGTAATACTCGACTCCATGTGCCAATCGAAGCTGCAGCTTCCATAAAATTGGCAATGAGGCACGATGGCACTGTTATATACGACCCTACTCCCAGTGAAGCAGAAGAATGTGCTTTTGAACTATTGTTTGCCGGCACGAGAGACAAAGTCCTTATGTTTGAGTTTAGTGCCAAAGGAGAAAGTGTTTTGGCAGAAAACAATGAATACAATATAGATCCTGGTATCTCTGAGGATGTTGTTTCTGATGCATTGAAGTTGGCTAAGGAGGCCATTTTGCCCATTATTCAGCATCAAGAAGATGCACGTGCAAAATATTCCAACACAAGAGCTGATGAGGCGAATATTTCAGATGACGAGTTGGCTCGCATCCTTGGCCTGGGCAGTGTCAACCGACAGCAGAATGACGAAGCCATCATATCATGGTCAGGTGAAAGTGCACTAGGTGATCGAGATTATGTTCAAGAAGTTGAAGTTAACACATTGCTGGACGAGGCGTATGATTTTGTCTGGTCCAAGCTCGAAAATGCTGCATTGAAATCATTTGGGTATGGTGGACTGAGCTGCAATGAGAGTTCAACATCGAGAGCGTACGTGTACCAAGGCAATCTACCATCAAAGAATTTGCGGTACGTGTCATTGCTAAATGATGGCCAATATGATGTGCGACTGAATCTTTCTTGTGTGCACTTTTGAACAGTGGCCGACGCGAGACTCTTATTCAGAATGAAGTTGAGAGATTGCTTAGGGAAGAGTTTCGACCAAGTCACAACATGGGTGATGAATATAGTGCCGCACTATCCAATGGAAATTCATCCATTGTCACTAACATGCGCAATCATATTCATGAGAGAATTATGCAACAAGGTTTTGGAACTGCCGCTTCTAAGGGCTGTAGGTCTGATGGAAGATCATTAATTGCCGTTCGTCCTATATCCGCAACAGCACCAATCTTTCCTGACTGTGTACATGGTTCGGCCATATTCTCTCGGGGAGAGACACAAGTTCTTTGTACTGCAACAGGTACGTACAAATGTAACAGACATCAAAAAGCCATGTCCGTTCATGTACCAACCTATGTCCGTTTGCATTTTCAACGTGGTGGTGTCAACACGCTGATGTCATCTTTTTTTTACTCGTCGTCAAAGTATCTTCTCCCAAAGATGGTTTGCCTTTGGCAAATCCTTTATCAAAGTCTATGTGGAGTGAGGTCGACGCTGACAAAACAGCAGATGACGACAAGATTCCGATTGGTAGTATTCGATTCCTGCGCTCTCAGGTTGAATTGGAATGTGAGTAAAGATGGACCTACAATACAAGCGCTTTCTCTCCACTTGGAACTAATTGATGCCGATTTAAACAGCCGACATGAACTCACGAAGAGTAAAAGCTGGGCGGGAACTTACTGGTGACTCTGGGATTTTAAGCGAGGTGCGTTAGATGTGGATTTGGCTCGGAGCAGTTCGTTTACAGTCTCATACTTCTCATTCATCCCATGTACGCTTAGGTTAAAAGGAATTTCCTGCACTATGACTTTCCAGATTTCTCTACCGGTGTAATCAAATCAAAAGCTGGAGGTGCTGCTAACCGCCGTGCTATTGGACATGGCAACCTTGCAGAAAGGGCAGTGGCCCCCGTCATTCCCAGTCCAGAAAAATTCCCATACTCCATTCGAATGACATGCGAAGTGACCTCTTCGAACGGCAGCTCATCCATGGCTTCGGCTTGTGGAGCGACTCTCAGTCTGCTAGATGCTGGTGTGCCTATATCTGCTCCAGTCGCTGGAGTTAGTGTTGGGTTGGCATCTGGTTCAGAGCTTCTCCTTGATATCACAGGGACGGAAGATCACTATGGGAATATGGACTGCAAAGTATGTGGGACGTTTGGTGGAATCACTGCGATCCAATGTGATGTTAAGAAGCCAGTTGATATGGAAATCGTCATCGATGGGTTGAAACTTGCGAAACACGGCAGGCACGCTATCTTGAAAGAGATGGATTCAGCCTGCGTTGATACTCTCGGCGGCTTGCTGCCGCGAAGCACTATGAAGCGTACTGCTCCAAGAGTTGAAGTAATTCAATATGACCCAAATCGCAAACGTGATCTTATTGGCCCTGGTGGAAGTGTGTTGAGACAACTTGAGGACAGATTCAACGTTACAATCGATTTATCCCAAGAGGGTCGATGCCGTGAGTTACTGAATATTGTATTTTTGTTGACAACGACCAGCTAACCCCAAAACCCTTGCTTGCATGAATAGTTATTTTCGGTGCTGTTGACACAGTGAAAGAGGCTAAAGATGTCATTCTAGATCTAGTTGGCGAAGTCGAAGTTGGAGGAATTTATGAAGGGACGGTCATCGATATACGTGACTTTGGAGCCATCATTGAGCTCTTGCGCAATAAAGAGGGGTTGCTACACGTGAGTGAAATAGCAGATATCGAAGAAAAACATCCAGGGGGTAAGTTGGTTGCATTGGCCCTGCTTCAACTGTAGTACAGATTTGTCCTCGATTAATTGTCTCAAATTCTCTACAAACCTGTGTTCATTTACAGGCAACTTGGGTTTGGTCAACGATTATCTGAAAGTAGGTCAAAAGGTTGAAGTGATTTGTACAAAGATAGATCTTCAAGGATCTATCAAGTTGAGCAGGAAACAGCTTTTGAAGAAGCAGCAGTACATAAAAGCTAGTCAGCAAATCGGAACGCTAGCCGATGATCATGAAGTAGACGACTTGCTATTGGGCAGCGACGTAGACGATTCGGATAGAGACGATCAATTTTCTGATCCCGAATTCGACGGTGTAACAGAATCTGAAGTCGAAACGTTGGCCGTGAAGCAAGTAGACAACTTACAAATGAAGAGTGACACTGAATCAGAGGAAGAAGTTGACGACAGTATCACAGCATCTGAAGCCGAGTTATTGACCGTACCCGAGCTAAAGGATAAATGCCGCACTGCTGGACTACTGGTAAGCGGAACTAAGGCCGAACTTATTCAGCGTTTAACCGAGGCGCAACTAGTGAGAAAAGATTTGAACGGCGAACCAGACCTGAACCTATTCACTGTGCCTGAGCTCAAGGAGAAATGTCGAGAAGCTGGTCTTTTGGTAGGAGGGACTAAGGCCGAGCTGATAGAGCGGCTGCAAGAGCATAACCATGTTAACTTAAATGCATGATTGTATGATCAACTGCCATTTGGTTGGAAAGCACTTAGCAATTGAAATTGCAGTGAACGCCACTTCATAAAAATCTTGCAGCGCATACCTCTCCATACTCATACCAGCTCTTTCTTGCTCATACCACCACCATCACCGCAGCCACCGCCCATGACAACTGATGTAACAAGAATCTAGCCGCTCGTCTTTAGGAAAACTCCATCAGAATTCATCCATGAATTCGTTCCCGCAGCCGCCGCTCGGTTGTACAGATGAGGTACGAGGTTGAGCTTGAGCTTTTGCGATGTTCAATGAATCTTGACATTAACATCCAACAATATTTCACGAATGTAGGATCTGCTGCTAAGTCTCATAGATCTATGCCCGTTTCTTGCAAGCGATAGAATGCAATACGATGACGAAAAGGTGCTCACACTTCTCCGCCATAATCCTAGAGCTGCATGTCTTCGTGCCCCATTTCATCGGTTCGGAATAGGCACGGATCTTCACCCGTTGGCTTTAGTGGTAGCTCTTGGAGGGTCAATAGATGTAGTAAAGATAATGGCGGATGCCTGTCCAGAAGCGTTGGGAGAGAGGCTGAGTGGGAGACGAACGTTATTACATTATGCAATATCTGAAGGGGTTGATGTGGAGGTTAGTAAGACTTCATAAACTGATACATCTCTCACCAATGCATTTCTGAAACATACTCTCTCTAGATTATCAAGTTCCTTGTATCCCAGTATCCAGAGTATCTGACACAAACAGATTCTTACAATGCAATTCCACTTCACCTTGCAGCTTCCTATCCATCTACCTCAGTTCATGTCTTGCAGCATCTCCTGAACATTCACCCCAATGGTGCCAAATCATTAGACAATCAATCAATGACTCCATTACATCGAGCTTGCAAATCTCGATCATCACTACAAAAGGTGATTGCGTTGGTGGAAGCAGCACCATGTGTTTTGTTCTGGAGAGATTGGTGCGGACACACGCCTTTAGGTCTTGCTGATCGAATGGATCATAGATTGGGAGATGTTATCCCAGAGGTTGTGGGGTTATTAGAGCTGGTTGAAGACATCTTACAACTTGGGTTAGGACCAGGCAGCGCAATAGATTCAAACACAACAATTATCAATGAAATGCGACAGAGAGCTGGAGAAGTCCTGATAAGATTTCGCTTTATAGGATGGCAACAGGGAATTCCAATGGCCTTTGCACGCAACAACAATCTTTTTGATCTAGTGGACATTCCAGCAATACTGAATCCCGAACTGTTGTCATTATTTTGCTGTATCAAAACAGTTCCACTTGAAAGTGATGCGCCGGAAAGCTATGACTCTTCCAACATTACTGGTACGAACAGATTAAACGCATTGTACGCGCTGTTAAAACACCGGCCATGGATTTGTGGAGGGGCTATGTAAACTTCTACTGATTTATCTGTAAATCATACTATGTGCATTACCTACGCCCTACGCCTGAGAATAGATCCAATACGTTAGATCGGTTTCAAACTAATCCACTCTCACACCATCTAATCTTCTAAACTAGCTCGTTTGTACGTTGTGTTGAACTAGCAAGTTCCAGTCTCGGAGATTCAAACTGAATCTCGCCAGATTTCTCATCTCTTGGAATTAAAGTGGACAAATACATACCACCAAAAGCGCAAAATGCGAAGACAGTGTAGATACCACCGACAGCATTTGGACCATGTGAGCCTACCAAAAGAGTTGCAATGAGAGGACTAAAAGCAGCAGCTGTACAACTTGCCAAATCATAACCAAGTGCTGCAGATGTCAATCTGATCTTTTGAGGAAACATATCTACTAGCCAAGCATTCATTGGCGCACCGAACATAGCTAGACATATTCCAATCGCACATTGAGCGCAGAAAGCATGTAATTCGCTTCCTTTGGCAATTACCATCATGGCTATTGGACCGACAATAGCTAGCCCTATTGCCCCGGTGACCATAACTTTGAATCTTCCTACAATGTCTGATAGCGCCCCGGCTAAAGGTAATGGTAGTGTCAGGCCGAAGAATAGTGATCCTGCATTTACCCAAAAGGAGTGTTCCTTCGGGGGATCGGCCAGTACTTTCATGAAGATTGCCATCCATACAAATGTTGTATAAAATCCTGCACCCCATAGCTTTGTTGAAACATATTAGGTCAGTTGAGTATAAAAATGAATACATTCCCAGGAAGTTCTAAACTCACCATTGGAGTAAAAGTAGCCGCACCTAATGCAGGTAAATTTTCCTTCCTAAAAACATCTCTCCAATGAGTATCTTCCTTTTCATCTCCCGTACCGTGCGCATTTGACTCTTCTCCATATAATCTCAAGTATACACCAACGAAGGCGATCAATATGCCTGATAGAAACGGTATACGCCACCCCCAGGAGTATAGTTGTTCATCAGTTAGCATTGTACGCAAAAATGCACCGACTAGATTTCCACACAGTGTACCAAAATTGGAAGCCATCTGCCAATAATATCGAGAGATTTGAAATCAATTCGATTCGCAATCATCTAACCATAATAAACTCGATTCGCACTCATTTCTCACCATAACCAAACTTCCATAATATCCCCAGTTCTTCTTCGGCTTACTCTCCACGGTATAAATCAAACTAGCCGGAAGCTGCCCACCCACGCTCATCCCCTGTAGTATTCTACAGAATAATAACATTGTCGTACTCCATGAACCAATTTGTGCATAGGTGGGTAGGCATCCCATAAAGAAGGTGGGGAATGCCATTAAGAATAACGATAGGACCAACGCCTGTTTACGACCTTGCTTGTCGCCAATATAGCCTATCAGTAGTCCTCCCAGCGGTCTGGATAGAAATGCTGTGAATAATAAACAGAAATGTTAATGTGTTTCATGGTCAAGTCGTGATAATAAATTCACAGCTGAATAGAACAAAACCTTACCAACACCATACACTAAAAAGCTCTTGATCAAATTGCCTGTATCTTCAATGGTCATCTCACCACCAAAACCCAAATCATCATTCTCTTGAACCATAACTTGTGCTTCGGACGGTGCAAAGAACGTTACGGCAATCACATCACTGAAGAAGCCTGGTGGACATCAAATTTTAGATTGGTTTAAATGATGTTCCACAAAAATAGAATATGCAGCAGTTGATTTTGTGATTTTGCACGTACCAAATAAGGCAAAATCATACCTGACATGCAAGAGAAAAGTCAGAGGAGAGTGAGAGAGATCAAACGGGGTCCAACTCAACTAATCGTACCATTCTAGGACATTTCCCATCACTCCTAAACAATTGCAAGTGCGATCAAGTCATGGGTAGAATAAGTTCGCATCATTGAATGCATTAAAGTTAATATGGCATACGCGCACACTTATAATTTGCACTTACCAGCAACAGTTTGCATGGTAGAGGGCTCCGTTGGCATAAGCGGAGTAGCGGGACCATCGGTGCAAGCGAATGGCAATGGAGTCATTTGAATATGCTGCGGTGATGGATTCCGATCAGTGGTGAATTCATCCTTTGACTTCATTCTTTATCATGTAGCAATGACATAACTCGGCCTTCACAGTAAAGTACTACAAGTACTTGAGATCACGTTTGACAAAATTGAATAAACGGCTATACTTACCTTTTTGGTTGAAGACTGACAGGTGTGTAATTGTAACAAAAAGTTTAGATCACTTAGGTCGGAGCGGGCCAAGAAACGGAATTCGAAAAATACCACGAATTGATCTCACGCACAGGGCCTTGTTTCTTTTTGTAGAGGCGTCTCTCTCTAGTCTGCACGGTAAGAAAGCATGGTGTGTGGCCGAGCATCTTTGCTTTGAAAGCTTTTGTAAAAGCCGCCCGAGCATATTAGAAGAGGTCGAAATAATAGTCACGTGTGTATGCGGTGCGCTACAGATACATACGACTCAGGTACTCTTAGTAGTCCTGTCTAATCGAGCCTACTTTCATCATTGTTGATACAATTGACTAAACAGACTATGACCTAATATTGGAGTTAGGTCAATTTACTAAAGTAAGACTAACAGGACTACTAAGAGTACCTGAGTCGTATGTATCCGTAACCCCCCCACGTTCCGATGAAGTAGAATCGGAACGGAAACCTGCCAAAGGCATCAGATACAGAGACTGTATCACCTTATCCCAGGGTGCAAGGGAACGAGCAGCCTTCGCTGTAACCACATTAGGTGTACAAGACATGGGATCTATCGGGTCATTGACAGAATATACTCGTACAACGTCATTGTAGCGCGGCGAATACGTCGGAGCTACGTGTCCCATGTAGAAATCCCAATGACAATAGAACAGAATACTGGAAAGATGCTTGGTGAGATGGTCCGCCGTGTTAATGGAAGTGTCAATGCGTCGAAGTACCATCAGGTCACGTTCTACCCATTCCTGGATAGAATAAAACTTGACGTCAATGTGACGAGTGCAAGGCTTAGGCTTGCCAGCATTCGCCATAGCAGTGGCACCATCATTATCCTTCTAAAGGATAGTGGCGGCATCCTGTGGCCTGTGGCACTCCTAAATCCAATAGAATGCTCCAGAGGTAGAGGCTCATATGACCACCGCCATATGTCATCATGAATTCAGCCTCGGTTGACGAGCCTGCTACTGCCGGTTGGAGCTTACCCTTGTAAGCAACCGGTCCACCTGCCATCCGCATCATGACCCCGCCAAAAGAGCGTCGAGTAAGAAGACAACTTCCCCATCCCGAATCCATGCTACCGCTCAGCTTTGTTGGTTCATCCAGGGGGCGGTTAGCAAGCTCAATATCATGCGGCGTGCTCCAGATCTTGGGCATCGGGTCGTCAGGCAGCTCCCAAACAGGCTCGATTTTCCAGAAATAAATACCTTCATCCATTGTAACCGCCACGTAGCGGAAGACAGACTTGACACCCAGGTAGTGTACCTCAGCCGCGGGGCAGCGCTATGTTGTGCCAACTTGACTACGGCTTGGACAAGATCCGGGCAGCAGGTATGGCACGGCGATACTTCAGCCCCAGCTGCTTCTCAAGCTGTGCCTGAATTTTGAGATCGGAACTGCCCTCCGAAGAATACAACTATTTGATGAAAGCCTTGCTTGGTCCGAGAGTTGTAGGCATCAGAGTCGACGGGATGTCCAACCAAGAAGTATGGTTCCATCATGATCTGTAGCCAAGTTTGGACAGAGATCTTGATATACCATCGTGACTGCTGAATGTCGAGCCCATTATACATGCTGACCAGGCCTTGGCGTTTCATAGGCATACATAGGTGTGCATCAATCAGGTCAAAGGCTTTGTTTGCTATGTTGGCCGATTTGGCAGCAAGGAGAAAATTATCGACCTGCCATTTGAATAAAACACGTTCCCCATCTATCACTCCATGGTAGATACAAGGTTCATCCAAGTCCCCGTTGCAAGATTCGGTCAATATGCTTCTCCCAGAGACGTGGAGATTCAGGGTGACCCTGCATTGCAGCGAGAAATGGGATGACATAGCCATCTGGAATCGGAGCGCCTCCTCTTGCAGCCCACCATTCTTTGACAGCAGCGTCAGGTCGAATGAAGAATCCTTGCTTGGGTGGAGGTGCATCACCAAATGCATAACGTCGGCCACAAAACACATCATATTCTCAACAGCAGAGAAGGCATAGAACAATCTTCAACCAGTCTGTTCAAGGCTATTGGCATATGTGTAGTTGAGCACTCGTACCTGTCCACCACGAGTTGAACCATCACACGTACAACGAGCTTTCTTACGGCCATCTTCTTTCTTGATTAGATAAGGCTGTTATTTTGTAATTCCAAATCCGAAATCCATCTGTCATGTGGGACCTACTTTCTAAGTCCCATGAAAGTTTGGATTTCGGATTTTCTAGAGATTTTGTATCTTCTTCGCACTTGCACTTTTGATTCTGAAATCCATCTGTGGTAGGTAAAGTCCTCTAATAGGATGCTCTGTAAGTAATAATCCTGGTGGGTTTACATGCTACATAGCACTGCATCTATTGAATTGCAACAATGCGGCAACGAATGGGGCTGGATGAAGAGCAATCTATTTGATTGATATATGAACGTGGATGTAGCAAAGTTTGGTGTTTAAATAAGAAAGTTTGCTATTGCAAAGCACGTGCACGATTTGCAAATGAATTGACTCCAGTGATAATTGATTGTTGTGTATTTGTGCTGCTTGAATCAGCCCAGTCAATAGCTCTTTCTCCGCTTCGAATTCGACTTGTTTCTGTTGCGTTTGTGCCATTACCCCACGCCCCACCTCAGCAGAGAGCAATGCCCGTCTCTCTTCTGTCTTCTGGCAGTGCTTCCCCCTTCCCCTTCCACCAAGTGCACTTGTTGATTAGGGACGATCCACGGCCGCTGCCCCTTGGGCGGCGTTTAGCGTTGGCTGGCGACGGAGCTGCGTGCATCTGTGGTGAAAATCAGAGGCAAAAAGGGCTGCCTCACTAGGCCTCAACACCGCCATTGACAAGGGCGCTAGAGAGGAAGCTGTTGGCTGTGTTGTTGGTAGGTGCTGCGGCGATAGGAGGCGGTGGAAGTGAGGGCGTTGGGTGTGTTAATTAGCAGGGTGCGAGGGAGAATCACAGATGGATTTTGATTTCGGACGATATTTTTGCTCCATCTGTGGGGTCACAGATGGGGAGAGGAAGCGTCGATCTGACAAAATCCGTCTGTGAATTGGGCTGATAACCCATTAACTTCGGATCTTGGATCAACAAAGTCTTGAATTTTCTGAACTTGAGCGTCCATCTGTGTAGGCGGGAATGAATTCACAGATGGATTTCGGATTTGGACTTACAAAATAACAGCCTAAGTCCAAATAAGATTAAAGACGGCAGATTTCTTTGTAGGCTTGCACGGTTCACCAAACATGAACTGCTTCTTGTATTGGTCAAGTTGAAGGTGTTCAGACTCCTCCCAATCCTTCCAAGCATCTTGTTTGAGGAGTGTACGCCGAGTGAGTTTTTGGGATTCTGTGGTGAAGTTCAGCACACCACCTTCATTCACAATCTCGTAGAAGCAACATGGAAGATTGCTAAACCAGCTGTCAAACTGCTCCCAAGTCATCACATCTGCAGACATGAGAGAGTGGCAATTATTCAACTGGTCGATATCGACCTGAGGAATGCCAGTCTCTACAAGGCCGTCCTCAATAGCACAATGAGATGGGAGAATCGTAAGCCTGCGCAGTACGCCGACTCCCAAGTGATGAATGGTCATATCTGGTACAAAGAACACAACAAATAGTAAACCAAACTGGAGACATTTAATTAGTTGGAATGGGCTGACGATAATCCTGAATGGCATTCATTGCACAGCTGGACTACAAACAAGGCAAATAAACTGAAATTCTGTAAGTTGAATGTGTGGGTTCACTTCATTTATCAATCTCTCCTAATTCACCTATCGAACAACCTTCTAAAACATTGAATCCTTCACACACAGTCCAACAAATGGGAGAATAGTACGTCCACAAAAAATGCATAGGCAAAAGTATATCCGAGATAGAAAAACAAGATGAACAAGAAGGAGGCACTGATACAAACGTGTTGTTCGGCCGAACCTCTCATCCAATGCCATTACAAAGATAAACTGAGCAGATTCCTTGTAAGGATGATAGTCCGGCAATTGATAGGAATGGCAAATCGTTTTGGTAGTGAATTATGCTCAGATTGCACGGTA
>JALLPI010000173.1:0-27971 GCA_036939935.1 Cyclotella atomus | reverse complement strand
ATTTATTTGGAGTTGACATGGTGCCTTCCTTTCTAACAATGACGGACACTGCAGTAGATCTTCTGCATCAAAAGATTATTGCATGAGATACCAACTATGTGGGTCCTCGATAGTTTTAATTTAAAACTATCGTGCGTAGTCACTTCACTTCTGGATTCGGAGACCTGAGAACGAGCAACATGATTTGGCCTCGATCAATCCAGTGACTAGTCCAGCTAGGCCAGTAGTAAGAAAGCGGCTGTTGACTTGTCAATGCCATCCGGAAAGAAGGCTCAGGGTAACGCCAGGAAGGCGAAGCAGAATCCCAAACATGGGTCACATTCTTGCAAACACTTCGATCAATCCTTATCTTCATCTGGTACTCAGATTGATGAAAAAAGAGTTCAAGGAGAAAATGAATGAAGTTGTCCTGAGTGGAATAAGCGGTCCAGAACATGTGATGAAATGAAGCAGACTTTCCCATCAGACATATCTCAGATACTGTGAGATCAACACTGCAAGTCAAGCATTCTTTCGAGATACATTATTAACAATAGGAACTCGAACTCTCCTTCGAGAACTGAACAAGGCATCAGATATTTCGGATTTATCAACGTGTGCTAATGCACGGCCCTTAGTCGAGTTATATGTGTACATCGAAGTACTTGATAAACGAGGTGGTGATTATTCGAGCCAAGCAATGATTGAGATTGAAAATGTACTCAATTATGTTGAGTGCTGTCGTGAATTCGTTCGCTATGTCCACGAACGCAATACTTGTAACTGCCTGGAGAGTGTATACAATGAGTTGAAAACAACTACGAGGAGAACTAACATCTGTTGGCATTGCAAGGAATCCAAACCTGTCAAACAAATCAAAGAGTGTTCAGGATGCAAGATTGAATTGTATTGTTCTCGGGAGTGTCAACTAGCTGCTTACCCAGACCACAAGGAGAAATGCAATAGACAGCAGGAGCGGTTAAAAGATGAGCTGAGACTGCAGAATGTGTTGATTAGACCTGAGCTGAAAAAATATTCAATGAAGGTTCAGGATGATATCGCTCTAGACTGCCACCGCTCAACTCCGCACGATCTGTAAAGGGTTAATCTATTGATTAGATTATGGATTGAACCATCACAACAATGATATAAACAATATATACCTGATTCAATCCCATCTTACGCAACAGCACCAGAACACGAAGAGCCAGACCCGGCCGTACATCCAAAGCAATGATTATCAGTCCTCACTGAATACCTCCCTAAATCAGAAAGTTTCTCAATATCAAAGACACTCAACGATTGTCTTTTCGTGTCATCATCCACCTCTGCATCTCCAATAATATCCATACCCAACTGTTGATTGAAATCACAATCATACAATGCACCAGTCCATCCTACTGATACGGTATTGAGACACATTAAGCCTTTGACGGTGCTAGGATTGTAACTATTTACTAGCAGCTCCATGTATTCTTTCACCTTGCCCTCTTTGGCTAAAAAGTCGGCAAATCGCTTGATGGGCATGTTGGCAATTGTAAGTAGATGATTGAATTCGATACCGTAGGTTGCATAGAGTTCACGTTTGTAGTCTGCTTCCAATCCTGATTGAGGCCCTGGAAGGAATGCTCCACCTACAAATAGTGTTTGGTGAGAAATTATGGTTTTGCTGCAACATTCTTCTGACATCAGCAGATCAAACTCACCAGGATTGTAAACTAGGTCCAACTCGAGTTCCGGATGATCTTTTGATCCATATCCAGCCTTGTTTAGTTTCAACAATGCTGCAATTGACCTTTCAAATACTCCTCTGCCTACAGTTTCAAAGAAGGTATACAGCCAAATTTCAGTTCGTACAAGCTTCCAAAACATACATAACGCAATCTATCAAACCCTTCGAAATACTTACCCCGTTGAGCATCGACATTACCCTCACCATAACAAGGCAAACTCGCCACAACCTTCACTCGATTCTCCTTCAAAAAATCCACCAAATCCTCTTGTCCAGGTTCCAACAACACTGTCAAATTACATCGATCAATAATGGTCAATTCCCTCTTATTCTCTTTGGCCCACTCTCTAGCCATTTTCACCAAGAACCGAAACTGGCCATTCAATTCGGGTGCTCCCCCCGTCAAATCTAATGTATGTACCGTTGGCGTATTTTGCAAGAGTGTTAAACATCGTGCGGCGACTTCTGCCGACATGGTTTCTGATTTACGCAATGGAGAAGACTCGACGTGACAATGGGAGCAGGCTTGATTGCAGTAGAGACCGATGTTTAGTTGGAGGATGGTCGGTTCGGTTCGATACAGTTTGCCGTTTCGTACTGGATTACACGTTGTTGCTGTTGTTGAAGTGGAGGCTACAGCAGCAGCAGCAGCAGCAGCATCATTATCAGATACAAACTTCATAAAGTTGGGTACGCCCAATTCATCCAACGCTCTGCGGCGCTTCGCCCGCTCTTCGCGGCGTTTCACTCTCTCGGCGCGAGCTACGCCCTCTTTTCCGAATTGCTGGAGTTGTTTGGCCAATTCTTGAAAGTCTACGTCGTTTTCCATTTGGGTGAGGGTTTCATCGATGAGAGATTGGCCTTGGAGGTCTGGACGGGACCATTGGGAGCGTTTCTCGTCGGTGGTGGATTTTAGTGAGAGGTTTCGAGTGATTTGGGGAAGTGCGGCATGAGGTGATGGAGTGAAGGCTTGGGATGTGAGCGTGCTGCCACGGGATAGGAGGGCTGCTGCTTGGGCGTATTTGGTCAGGCGCATCATTGAGTCTATCGATGGTGTATTATGCTGCTGGCTGTTGGCTGCGTGATCGGTGTCAGAGTTACTACTACATTTACCATAACATTGGCCCAGTAAAAAGGTGATATGATTTTTTCAACCTCGCTCGACACAGTACAGGTCCACGCAGATCACTATTTCGTGGACATTTCTCTTGTGATGAATATGAATGTTTAAAAACTTCATCTGAAGTAGTTGAAGTAGTATAAGATGCATCATCCACATCAAAAATCAACCAATCTATCGACCTACTTAGCAAAAGCACGGAAGAGACAATCTCAATCGGAGATCCACATCGGCGCAGCTCTTATCAACCTTATCTTATCGATAGCTCATTGCTCAGAGCTGTAGCTTCAAAAAAGCTCTGTAAGGAAAGCAGCAGCGGGGCGGCATCTCTCGACATAATTATCTTATCGTCTGCCGACATAATTATCTTATCGTCTGCCAGCTGAACTAAATGTTGAGACCAAAAGCATTCTCGACTCTTGCACTTATCACATCCTATCCAAGACTTTGCATTGGTTTCAGACTAACAACCAATTCTTTCGCTGCTGGTAGGTGTCTACCATATTCATTTGGTGCATCAAAATTGCAGTTGCGGTACAATAATTATCATACTGATGGAACAAGAAGGACTTGTCAAGCATCATATCTCAAAATGGCCAGTGAACAAGGAAATTCCAAATCTAACAACGGGGGATTGTTCTTGTTTGATTTTGATGGAGGTGAGTTTACTAATGATGTTCATATCAAGATTGAATCACCTAAGTTCTCAATTCTCAACTTGGCATCATTATTTCTGCTCACTTACTCCATGACGTGCAGTTGTTTGTGATAGCTGCGATGAGGTCAGTCCGACATCAAATGTCTCTCTACACATTGTACTTATTGGATAACATACCGTTATTCATTGTATTCAGTGTACAGTATCTGCATGGCGAACTTGTCACGTCCTAAATGCAATCAAAGGAGACACTACACTCTCAACAGATTCACCTCCTCAGTGGTTATTCGACAAAATGCGTGAAATCAGACCCGCAATCGAGGTTGGATGGCAAATCCCCGTACTTCTATCAGGATTCTTGGAACAACAATATGCTGCCACTCCCGATGCTCCTGCCATGACAGTACCTGAAATACTTGCAAGTTATGAGGCACTCGTTGACAAGTGGCTACAGGAGCATAACTTGACTGACAAAGATATGATCCAAACCTTTGGCAAAGTACGTGACGATTGGATTTCAAATGATTTGGCATCGTGGCTAGACATTAATGTGTTTTACGACGGAATATCCAAGGGTATATCCGAGTGCACTGGCGAGACTATATTGGTAACTACAAAGCAACAACGATTTGCTACTGCCTTGGTACGTCATGCTGGGATATCTGAAACATCAATGCCAGACGATAGTATTTATGGTTTGGGAATGTACAGATCCAAAGCTGATGTTATTGTAGACAGAATGGCAAGAAGAAATACTGATCCAGGAAATACTCATTTCTTTGAGGATCGATGGCCTACCATTGCAAAATGCTTGAAGGATGAAAGGTTGAATAGTGTCAAGTTCTATTTGTGTTCTTGGGGTTATTGTACAGAGCAAGAAGTAGAGTTAGCAACGAATGAACCGAGGGTGGAAGTGTTAAGTTTGGAAGACTTTGCAAAAGTTGTAGCATAGAAGTGTACTCCAACAAAACGTACATCATATTCCGTATCTTATATCTACCAAGACAAACTACTTCTTCATTCGCCATGCTGATTTCCCTCGCGCTTTACTCCACGTGCTTTGTTGCCCTTGTTTTGAATCAAATGAGGGATGGAGCGAAGTATTCCATAAAGTTGAGACAGACCCACATCACCTTCATCTCCTAGCCAAGCAAACACAAATGGCAATGATGTGTGAACAAATTTAACCAGATCAAGCTTATGGTTCCGAAGTATCTTCTCACGAATCACGGCGTGTTTGTTTTTGTTTCGGTTCATATGAAGAATGCTGAAAATATCAATAGGCACGTGTATGATGTGATGAAATTCCAATGATATAGACTCCAGCGTGTGATTGAAGTGTCACACAGGAGATTAGACACTGGATTCCAATGAACAGGAAATGGTGTTCTTTCGCCAAATTTCAATGTCATTGACCGTAATGATATGTTGTTTTGTAATGAGTTGATCAGGGTTTGAATTAGTTGTTCGCCTTCTGCTTGCCCAATGGTTTGGAGACTGCGGCATGCTAATGTCAGATCAGTGATGATGCAGTTTGGGCTCACAAGTACATTTTCAATCATTTGGAGCTGATCAACCGTTGGGAGAGGAAACTCAACTCTTTTCAAGGTAGGCTTTGCCATGAAAGAATTAAGCAGAATCATTCCCACACGAGAATCTTCTTCAAAAAACTTGACATTGATATCCTCGAGGTTGTCAAGTGATGCCAGCGCAGCTGCAAATGATTGCCAACCGACCAAAGTTGCATCACGGACATTTTCGACCTTCAATGTTTTCAGCTTTTGACTCGATGAAATCCATTCCGAGAATGATGCCACGTCTGCATCTCTGTGATGCCTCCATTGACTATTATTGATTCCAAGTGCTTTGTATTTCGGACGGCATCGAAAAAGGTGATCCACGACACTGAACCGTGACTATATCCGTCTGAAAGCTCCAGCAATTTTCTATGGATCTATTGAGAGCCAGACCTCCCCAAAATGCCTGCGCATCCGGTGGATTCAAAATGGTTTCATCGAGATGAAAATCTAGAGACGTTATGTGCCTGCTGCCTCCTATACTTTTCCCAACAGCAGCCTAATCTACCAATCCAATAGTTTCTTGATCTGCAGTAACTAGAACGGCCGTTATGGCAGGATTGTTCTGCTGTATATTTTCGATGACACCATCTCTTTCTATACATATCTCATCCCCTCTTTTCATAATGTAATTGCCCCACTCATCGATAGTGCCATTCACTGCGATGTTTGACTCAGGCTCCATGGCTGCGGGCTGATACGCGTCCATGCACTACAAAAGGATGATGGAAAACTAGATGAAGACCTTTCGATGTTCTTAACAGGTGAAGATCATGGGAGATTCATCATCTGATATTGCACGAAACACGAAACAGGTATAAGAGCTGGATTTGATCTCCGGGGCGGCGGCTCATTTTCATTTTTTATGTGGGCAGCAGCAGTCCTCTTAACAATGTTATTGACGTCTTCTTCAGTTGATAAACCTAAGCTGGGGTCTCTTCTGCTGAGAAGAACAATCTCACCAAAGTCGACTATTGCACAGCCTCCTCTTCGAATAGCATATCGCATCATTCGTCCTACTCTGTTAAAATCAGACCACGCACCATTATTGTTCATCCACGGTGGCCCATCACTACCATCTGAATACTTGAATCCTATAGCAGACGAAACACCGCTACAGGACAGAAGCTTGATACTCTATGATCAACTTGGCTGTGGCTGGAGCTCCATACCCAGAGAAAACAAATGGTATTGCATTGAGAATATGGCCCTTGACCTTTTAGAGCTGTTGCAGCATCTAAAGAAACAATACGACTTGGCTTCTTATCACATGTGTGGCCATTCGTTAGGTGGAGCTATTGGATATGAAGTTCTGCGGCATACCCAGGATGAGGAGTACAAGGACAATCTGCCTAGATGTCTTTCATTTATACTTTCCAATGCATCAACAAACTTTGATCTCAGTGAATCAGAACGGAATCGTTTATTGAAAGAATCGAGGCATACCATGAATGAATTTATTGCAGTTCATGTTTGCCGTACAGAAAAGTATCCAGAGGCGCTGAGATTGGCGATAGGCAGAAGAGGCAAAGAATGGTCTGCAAATAATTATGTGGCTGTGCCTCTGGACAGGAACATTGAGCAATTCCCTTCTGTTCTTATCATCCGGGGCAAATACGATTTTGTGACCGAAATATGTACACATGGGTGGAAGGATTTGATTGGAAAGCCAATTCAAGAAATTGTGTTGGATGGTTGCTCGCATTATCCTCACCTTGAGAAGCCAGATGACTACAGTAAAGTGCTACAGCATTTTTGTGTTGCAAGTGAATCTGGAAAGCTAAGTTAATGTTAACGCATACACATTGATCATATGTCAATTTCTATATTTCTTTGGCAATTTCTTCTCGAATCCCTTGACATTGATCAACGGCATCAGCCGATGTACAATCTCAGTCAGAGATGATTGCTGTTCCATCACTAAAGTTAAATTTTTGTATGCTTGTGGTGCCTCATCTCTCACACTCTCATGCGTGTCGCAAACTATTCCTTTCATAGTCACTTCAAAGTCTTTTTGTGATATATTTGAATGAGCCTTGATACGTGACATTCGCCGGCCAGCTCCATGTGACGAACTATTCCAACTTAGTGGGTTGCCCTTGCCCCGAGTAATGTATGATCCACTGCCCATGCTACCCGGAATAATACCCATTTGACCCTTTGCGGCAGAGGTAGCTCCTTTCCTCGTTACATATAACTTACGTCCATTACAGTCTTCACATGAACAATAATTGTGATGAATGTTGACATAACGAGACATGTCAGCTTCGCATTTCGTCACATCTGCAATGATTTGAAGCATGATTCGCTGCATTGCCTTTCTATTCTGAAATGCATATTGTTGAGACCATTCCATATCTCTTAAATAGTTTTGTCCTTCTTCCGAATCAATCGGCATGTAGTTGATGCCATTTAACGTCCGAGTGTCAACTCCTTGCTTTTGAAGCATCGATTTCGCGATTTGATCATAATGTTGAGCAACTCGATTGCCTATGTTGCGACTGCCAGAGTGAAGAAGAGACCAGACTAAATTGTCTTTGTCGCAATGTACGATTTCCAAGAAGTGATTGCCTCCGCCTAATGTCCCCAATTGGTTGGTGACATGGGACTGCAGCAACTGTCCCATTACATAGTCAGTTGGTTTCAGCTCTTCAGTTATCTTCTCAAGTACTTCTTTTGTTTCGGGCAACATTTTATTGTGCTTTGCAAAACCTGTAGGTATTAGATCTTTCAGCCTATGGAAGATCTCAACCTTTTGTGAATCCGTCAATTGTTTCTTGTACAATCCATGTATTGGAACAGCAGCCATGCCGCACCCTATATCAACCCCTACTGCATTTGGACAAATGTACTTTTCACTAGCAAAGACAGTGCCGATAGTCACACCCTTGCCTAAATGAGCATCTGGCATAACAGACACATAGTCAACTGGAAGAGGAGACTCTGCCAAGAGCACAACTTGTGCCAGGGCCTGCGTCTCTATTTCGTCGGCATATAGGTGAATCGGTACACCCTTTGTCGAGATGATTTGCGGTAGATGACTGTAGCTTCGCCTTGATGCACATCGAAATGAAGAGTAAGCACTGTGAATAAGAGTTGCCATCCTTCTTCCCACTTCTCCCTTCACTTTCCATTGTATACCTATTAGGTTCACTAGCATTGATTTAGATCTGGACTTTTTAAGACTTTTGTGAGAGCAGATCTTTTTTGACACCAAAATGTTTAGAGCGTTAATGGTACATGAGATGAGTGCTTTCCTGTTCTCTCTCATTTCAAACAACAAGCATGATGCTAGCATCAACATTAAGGCGTGCTTTCCCCAAAACAAGGAGCCAAATCACTCCTATCAAACAGCTCTCAGGTGCGGCTGGTGCTCCAGCTGATGTATGCAATCTTAACATCGTATCCAGTCCCTTTCCTCCAATCATGGAGTCGACGCATTACAAGCCAGTACCCGAGTTCGTTTCGGCCGACTGGGAGAACGCTAAATGGTCTAACAAAGTTGCTATCCGAGATGGAAATACTGGGGAAACGAGAACTTTTTCTGATTACAATACCTACATGTGAGTCATTTCCATTGAAGTCAATCAATGATCAACTATATGATGATGTAACGCCCTTACCCTCACGTCTGCATCGTAGGCATAACATTGCATCAGCTTTGAGATTTGAGTACGTTCTCCAACCAAACGAAACGGTTGCTCTGCTTTCACCAAACAATATTGACTATCTACCAATTTGTCTTGCGGTAGCGATGTGTGGATCAAAGCTAACACCTCTAAATCCACTCTGCACTGAAAGTGAAGTAACAACCATTTTGGATAGAAGCTCATCCAAGATTTTGTTCACGCATGCAAAACTGCTACCTGTGGCTCTGGGAGCAGTGGCCAAATCAAAAACTGTCAAACACATTGTTGTCATACCGGATGTAGCGAAAGATACTGACCTTCCTTCTGGGTCGGTAGATCTTCAAAGCCTCGCGGGGTACAAACATGCTCCGAATCTGACCGAAAGTGTAAATGAAGTACACGATCATGTGAAAGATGTTGACAATCATCCTTGGCTGCTGCCATATTCTTCTGGTACTACTGGCCTACCCAAAGGAGTATGTTTGAGTCATGGTAACATGATTGCAAATTTGCTTCAGCTTGACGAGGTTGAAGGGATGGTGTTTCCAATAGTAAGTCTTGTGTTCCTATGCAGTGCATACTCCAGTTGATTGATCTGGTAATGACGATACTGATTTCGTTTTAGGACCACAAGTTGATCAGTCCTCTGCCATTCTTTCACATCTACGGCTTTCTTGCATCGTTGCTGTACTGCGGGTGGAGAGGCCAGGAGTTAATTACAACCTCAGACCGTTTTGACCTTCCACATTTCTGCAAACTTGTTGAGGATCACAAACCTGAGCGTGCACATCTTGTTCCTCCTATCATTCTGGGCTTAGCAAAGCATCCCATAGTAGACAATTATGATCTTTCGAGTCTCGACATGATAATTTCCGCAGCTGCTCCACTAGGTAAAGAGACAGAAGACGCAGCAAAAAAGAGGTTAGATACGGAAATCAAACAGGCATGGGGTATGAGTGAGCTGTCTCCTTTGGGCACAATGAATCCTGATTACAACATCAAGGTAAGTGCGGGAAAAATTGCGTTACAAACCATTCACTGGGTTATCTATACCACTGTCACTCCTGTTTGTTGAACAGACTGGAAGTATCGGACAGCTTGTCAGTTCTACCTATGGAAAGATTCTAGATACCGAGACAGGAAAGAGCTTGGGTAAGTAAAGAGTGTTTGTCAAAGTCAAGTAATATTTGAATTGTCTCTGACTCTATTCCATTGATAGGTCCCGGAAAGCAAGGTGAACTAGTAATAAAGGTGAGTAAACAAAGACTTATGCGCATTAAGCAATGACAATCGTACACTCATTTCCTCTCTTGAAAAGGGCCCACAAGTGATGATGGGTTACCTCAATGAGCCAGGAAAGACTGTCGAATGCTTGAGCTCAGATGGGTGGTTGAGGACTGGTGATATGGCCTACTACGATGATGACGGCTACTTCTACATCACGGATAGAATCAAAGAACTGATCAAAGTTAGAGGCTTCCCAGTTGCACCGGCAGAGTTGGAAGAGTTGTTGTTAACAAATGAACACGTACAAGATGTGGCCGTGATACAGGTACCAAACGAAGAAGCAGGCGAACTTCCGCGTGCATATGTTGTACTCAAACCTACGTCAGATGCAAATGAAGTAACGGATCAATATCTGAAGGATTGGGTGAAGGAGAGAGTAGCCCCTCAAAAGAGATTGGATGGGGGTGTTTTGTTCATAGACCAAGTGCCCAAGAGTGCCAGCGGAAAAATATTGCGCAGAATACTCAGAGATGAAGCCAAGAAGGAGCTTGAGTAAGGTCACTACTAATCTTTGTTTCAGTGGTTTTGTCGGAGAGAATAATACGAGAGAGAACATAGGAATTTGAGTTCATGATAAAGATGGTTATAACTCATTATCTTTATCATTGGTATTGGATTCGATCATAGTGGTTAGACTTCACATGTCCTCTGCATTATAGTATTCATTGCGCAGTGCATATCCCGAAATAATTTCGTCCTCACAGCTTGAGCTTAGCCTTCAAGTCACCAATGATCTTCCTCAAGCTTTGATTCTCGGCATCTTTCTGCTCAAACTTCGTCTTCAACTCCCCATACATCACCGTCGACTGCCTGAACTTACTCAGAATCTTAGCCGTCTCCATGCTAATCGTGTGATACCTGATTGAATCTTCCTCCCTATCCTTTTCTAGAAGCTCAATTTCTAAGCGAAGGTCTTCAACTTCATCCTTCAACTCTTTACTTTCGGCCCGTAGCCTTACAACTTCCTCCAACAAATCCAATGACGCCTTGTTCTGTAGGACCTGCAAGAGTTCATGCATATCGATTGCATCCGACGTCTTACTAATGGTAGCTACTGATGAGAGAGAGATTCTTTGCGCTGCAGCCGTAGATTTATGAGAAGTGAAGCTCAGCGACACCGTCGACAGTTTTCATTGAACTCGATCTCATTCGTGTGGATTGACAGTTTTTAGTTTTCACCTCACGATGTACATGATATTTACAACATGTGCTTCTTGTGTACGTAGCGAGTATCTAAGTACATGTAGATAGATCGAACGTAGACACACCTTCCCGCCCACGACAGCCCACCAAGCTCACAACCGCCCGAGAAATCGATGGAGCTACTTAGCACCATGAAGTAATCCCTCGCCAGAAGCCTCCACAACAGCGAACGCAGCAATCATACCATCATTAGACCAAACAGAAAATGGACGAAGAGAGCCGCCTCCGCGAAGAACTCACCAAAAAGAAACTGATCAACAAACAGCTCAAACGGAAGCAGTCTGGCGAAATGGACGAAGCGGCCTCGGGCGGCAGCCCCTCTGCTAAAGACAAGAAGGACGATCGTAGATCCAATGGCAGAGACAAGGATAGAGATGGAGACAAGAAGAATGAAAAAGAAAGAAACGGGGACAAGAATGAAAAAGAAAGAAACGGTGACAGCAACAAGGGCGGAGAAAAACGCCGTCGACGCCGCAAAAGACCCCGCAGAGAAGATCGTCGCGGAGGTGACTACCACTACAACGCCCCTCCCCGCGACAATCGCGATTACTACAGCAGCGGCTACGGCAACACCCGTGGAGACTCCTACTACAATAATCGAAACCGTCGAGATCCTCCCCGATGGCGTCCCCCTCCCGGCAGAGGTCGTGACAATTACGATAATTATCCAAGAGGACGAGGACGATCCTTCTCTCGCAGTGTTAGCTATTCTCGCTCTCGATCCAATAGTCGAGGAAGACGATATTCGTCCGATGAGGATGACAGTCGCAGTTCTTACTCTAGTAGAAGCCGCAGCCTATCCCGCGGTCGAAGTTATTCCCGCAGTCCCGATACCAAAAAGCGCAGTCCTTCCCCTCCCGAACCGGAAGTTGATCAATCCACCAAAGACGTCCGAACCATATTCGTCAGCTCATTAGTAATGAAGGCCACAGAATCGGATATACGACGCTATTTCCGTAAATATCTGGGAGGACCAAAATGGTCCGTACGAGAGGTTATACTGTTGAGAGATCGAAGGACGGGCAGACACAAGGGGGGATGTTATGTCGAACTGGCCACTTTGGGATTAGTCGATAAGGCATTGGGTGCCAATGGTGTAGTGCCGGATTTTCAACGATTTCCTATATCCGTGAAGAGGAGCGAGGCGGAGAAGAATGATTTCGGACCATTGGTTTGTAATGTGTCGGGAGGTAATGTGCAGTATACGGCGGATGGGAGGAAGATTGAAGCTCAGAAGGTTTATGTGGGGAGTATTGAGCAGGGGGTGACGCAGGCTCAGTTGTATGCTTTGTTTGAGGGGTTTGGGGCTCTGGAGAAGGTGTTGCTTCAGACGGATACTACTACAGGGATTTCTAAGGGGTTTGCCTTTTTGAGTTACAAGGTGTGTGGTTGTGTGTGTTTTTAGTTTGCTTCTTTGTGACTTGCGTTGATGTGCGATGGTTATGCAATGAGTCCGTGCATTGATTTCTAAACTTATTGTGTTTACCTTTCTCTTGACAGGATCCCAAGGATGCCAATTTGGCGATTCAGACTATGAGTGGTCAGCTGGTTGCGGGGCAGGCATTGTGAGTACTTATTTCTTACGGGGGGTTGCCCATCTTTTTTATTACATTGTGTTTGTTTTGTCTGCGTCTGAGCTGTGAGCCATGCATGGTGCTGCTTGATTACACGTAGAGAGAATGAACACATGGACCATTTCTCAAAACCTCACCAGTCTCTCTGAATACCAATATTCTCCCAGACATGAGATATTATGAGACTTCCACAATTCATTCTATTACCAAGGTTCTGGTAGAGATTACATGTTTATGATTTGCTTGACCACGACTGAACCCAATTGCTTCAAGTTCTCAACTTTGAACAGATATGGACACGATGTCCTATAACAAAGCAAGATGCCCCGATGATAGGGAGCAGGTGGAGAGATTGCAACCTTGCATTTGTCAATACAGAACCCATGTTAGATCCTTTTCTTTTACAACAGGCAGTATGGTGGTTCTCAATCTTCTTGTGGTGCAGTCGTGATGCTATTGATGTGTCATGCTTGACTCTGTTTGTGACAACGTTTGTATTTATTTTTGTTCTATTTAGACGAGCAACACCGTTATGCTCCGCGAGAAGTCCAATCATTTAAACTTTTCAATTGAGGCAAGTCTAACAAACCACATCTTTGCTTTCTTTTGACTTGACACTGCTTCATCACAGGAAAACTGGATGGGCCAACCTTCAGAGCGCCGCAGCTGGTGTCGAGGAGATTCGTTCTAACGACTTTCCACCAGATGCCGACGAAAAGATCAAGAAGGTCAATGCTACTTTGGTAGAACTTACAGGTTCTGGGCTCGCCACATTGAACGGAGCCCCTGTCACCGCTGCTTCACTAGGAGTCCTACCTACCTCTCAACTTCAAAGTGTTGCGGAAGCTGCTCTCGAGGCAGCCCTTGGTGGAGCTGCAGCCACTCTACCCATCCCTGCTGCCATTGCCCAACCAGCTCCTGCAGCCACACAGCCCACTATTGCATCGATTTATGCTCCAGCCCCTGCGGCTGTAGACGCCAAAATCGTAGGCAGGCTTGACAATCCATCCAAGCATATCCTTGTCCATAACATGTTTGACAAGGACGAAGAAACAGATCAGGGCTGGGATAATGATATCCGTCTCGACTTTGAAGATGAGTGTCAGCAGTACGGCAAAATCTCATCTGTTATCGTCATGTCCAAAGATCCTGGAGGCAAAATTTACGCCACTTTTGAGACTGTAGATGGTGCCATGAATTGTGCCAAAAGTCTTGCCGGTCGTTGGTTTGACAAGAGGCAGCTCAGGGTTGAATTTGTTGACGATGTGCCATCTTCAGCCTAAACAATGGATGCGCAGCGGGGAAATGCATGCATCCGATATTATGGGGTTATACATTTTGCATATGAACATTGAACTAAACTAGAACTCGATCGAATGACCATTAATCTTGTCATGTTTAGTAAAGATAGCTTGCAATTCTTCAAATGAGTAGGAACGGTGCACCCAAGCACAGCAGCACACCAAAACCAGCCAGCGTCAAAACAATGAAGAAAATGTTCTCGTTATGTGGATCAATGAATTGACTACCAGGATCACCAACCAATTCATAATATGTCTTGTATGACACATTCTCTATCAGGTATTTTTCATCTTGTTCATTGATCAACTGCTTCCATTCTTCATCATGCTGCTTCCACAGTCTAACCTTAGCCCCTTCCTCTTCATTGTCTTCTTCATTCGCCTCCTTCTCTACCCATCTACATCTATTTTTGTTCTCTATCCAATTCATAATATCTGAAATAAATTCCTCTTGTACCACAAATGAATTTGTACATTCTTCAGCTAACTTATCATTCACACCATCCAAGTTGACACATTGCCCCTCCTCAGCCAGCTCGGTATTCAACCTAACCTGCTGCTGTCGTTGTCGACTCGGCATGCCCTCCAATACAGCAGCCCGTGTATCCAAGGCATACCCTGCAAAATCTCTCATAAACTTATCCACAGAAATATATACAATAAAAAACGATAACGAATCAATCCCCAACTTCCACCTCGGACCCCATTTGCTCTTGTATGGACCTCTACCCTCCAACCATTGAATCCAACGACTCTTTTTCCGCTTTCTCCTCTCCGCCTTTAATCTACGTTGATACTCTTCGTTATCGACCCAAGCCCAAATACTCCCCGTCCATCTCGATAAACAACATCCAACGATTAGACATATAACATGAAAGAATTGTTCGTGATGAGTGCAATCAAATGCATTTTTGGAGATATGCCATCCCAAGAAGTAGATGATGCCTCTGTCGCAGATGTACTCGAGGAATTTGTTGAGACAGGCGTATATTGTGAGGTAGAGTGAGCAATGGGTGAGGAGGGAGATGAGACCGGGGATTGTGTAGCGTATTTCTAGGGAAAGTGATTCTTGGATGGATGAATGGTCGTTACCGTTTGTGATTATGGTTGGAGTGGATTGAGAGTTGTTTGCTGATTTGGTTTCATCTAACTGAGATTGGTACCGTTTGCGTAGATCAACTAGTAAATGAGAGTTGACTCCCTTCTCTTGACACTGTTGTAGAGTTGTAATGAGATCTGCGCCCACTTTACCCTCAATTAACTTTGCTAGGAGGTAAGAGGTCACTTTCTCTTCGCACGCTTGGATACTTTGGGCAAGTTCTGTGGACTCATCGGGGAGGAAATTGGATAGAAGTCTTTGTTGTGTCGCTATACTGTGCAGCAGTTGAATTTCATTAGATGGACTTAGTTCCCCTGGAATGCTTTCGTCATCTGATGAGGAGGAGGAGGACTCGGAGTCCACTGCGGATGAGATATCGTCTTCGTGTTGCGTTGGCATTTCTCACACTTGTGAAACATTAGCAATGGAAGTAGCTCGAGAGTCCTCTCGATTTGGCTCGATCTTATCTTATCTACTTATGTGGTTTATGATGAGCAGCAGCAGCACTCAAGTGCACCAAGAGATGGGAGTCTCCTCTCGTCGCCAGTGGTGTACCTGTCAGTTTTGAGACTTTGCAATACAAAAGCTGTAACTTCTTAGAGAGGCGACAGTTAAGCAAAAATGGCCTCATATCATAAATCCATCTGCTTTCCATCTCCATCTTCTTGATTTCAGGAGTCCCTGACCTACCGACCATAGATTCACTCTGCAATGAATCACAAATTCTTAACCAGATAGCAAAAGGTAAGGATCAAACGACAGCCAGCTCAGAGCGCTGCTGGCTCGATGTCTGATGTCTGCCTTAGCAAACGAATAACTACTGGCCATCAAAAATCACAGACCCAATGAGCGATACAACCATACTAATCACCATCTTTCGACCGAGTTGGAGCTTCACAGGCTTCGTGAGTGATTCATTTCTACTTAGGCATATCTGAGGGTCCTTTACTTTGTTTGTTGTCTTGTCTGTTTGTTGGTATGCATTATGAACATATTTGATGTTTTTGATAGATGCATGATGATGTGTACGCACGAACTCTCTGGGCAGCTAACCATGCGGCCGGGCCATCTACCCAATAGTGCGCTGGGAAGCAATCGGTTCGTGCTATAACAATTATTTTCTTGTGGATGGGAGATGATTAAGGGAATGGATGCGTCTGTGATGTTTCCTGATGGATATCTCTTGTTCCTTGATACATCATTTTTTTAATGTGGTCAGAAGTTTATGTTGTGATGCATCATTTGAGCTCACGTCTTTTATACTTCTCTTCATATTGAGCAGGAGCTTGAGCTTGAGGGGGCAAGTTCGACCAGAGGTAAGTCTAATCATCCAGTTGTTGCCCTGAGACCCCGTGAGGTTTTGCACGTTACCAATTTAACCACCTCAATGGATAGTATTGGATCAATTCACGGGTAGATTGACGTACATTTTTGAATGAATCAATGGCTTTGAATTACTCAATGGAGGAATCTTGTATTCATTTTGCTTTTCTTTCATTCTACATCTATCTACAACTATTGCAGGTATTTTCTATCATCAACACTCGAAACAAACAAGTTTCGTAGAGCTTGATCACAAGGTGAGCAAACATGGCTGTTGCGAATGCATACAAAGCCGATGAAGAATTAGATGCCGCTAAGCAGTACTATTAAACCTAACATGCCAAGTGTGGGGCTGAAAAGTTCGCCTTGGATTGCACATGCTTGGTTTAGTATACTGCGAGTTTGTGCGTATGTATCAGACCACAATTTTCTGATGGCTTACTGTTGCTTGTTTGATTTGTATATGAATTGCGGCCAATGATTCATCTTAAAGTTTGAGATCACAAGGGCTTTTATGCCCGGGGAGTGACATTTTAATTCAACTTGAGGCCTGCTGTTTTGTTGTATCAACACAGTGTGGTTAATTAACTTGGTTTCCTCTCATACCAGGCTCGCTCATCAACAACATAATATGAAGTTACTACGCATCCTGCCTATCCTATGTTTAGCAACATCAATACAAGGCTTTGTGCTCCAAGTTCGAGGCATTTACCGATCAGTCGCCCTATCCCAGAGTGAACAAGATGATGAAGTGGTCCGGTCTCCTCTTCGGTTTCTCGGCCCATATCCAACAATACCACTTAGGTTTCCTCGACTAGCCACAGCCTCGCAACGCACACGAAATGTTACCGGTGTCAGTCTTGACTTTGTGCTAGATACAGCTGCGAATACTAATACAATTAACCAGCAGGTTGCCATTGAGTTAGAACTAGAGCAGATTGGTGAAGCTCCTGGAGGAGTTGGTGCTGGAGGCGGTATTCAAGGCGGAGCAACTTACATGCTTGGAGATTGTGAATTAGATTTGGGCGTGGTCAAACCAAATACACCAGAAGATGCCGAAAGTAGTACAGACACAAGTTATGGGGATGAAACTGAGAACCTATTCATGAAGGGATTGACAGCATCTGCGCTTCCTATAGCCTCTCCTGCGGCAGCTGGATTGCTGAGTCTAGCATTCTTTTACTGCTTTGAAGGAGGGGTCGAGTTTTCCTGGGGTTCTGGGGCTGATCAAGTACCTCCATCGGTGACCTTTTATGGAAGCAGCAAACACTTGGATGTCACTGGCATGAAATGCATTTCCTTCGAGAACCTTCCTGTATCAATGTTGCCGTCAGTCAAACTATGTATAAATGGGGTTGAGGTGCCAGCCTTGTTTGATACTGGCTCGCCAATAACAGTATTGAATGCCAGGGCGGCCGAAGCTGCAGGCATTGCGTTGGCTGTTTCACTAGAGTCTCAAGACGAAACTAAATCTTCCTCATGGAACCCATTCAGTAAGATAGCCGACAACATCAAGTCAGCGTTGGCATTGGCAGATGCAACATCGAAAGGCGAGATTTTGATAATTGCCGGCACTGCCGGGAAGCCAGTTCGTCTTGTCAAGTCCAAAGCTCCTGTAAACATTATGATACACACATCCAAGAACCCAACAACTTCATCATCGAAGGATGATCAAAACCAATTTACAGACTTGGCTGAAAGCTCATTATATGTAGGAGATCTTCCGGGTCTCGCAGCCTTGGGTGGACTAGGAGGGGAATCGGCTCCTCCAGCTGCAGTTCTCGGTATGGATGTAATCACACGATGTCCACGTGTTGTGTTTCGAGCGCAGCAAAATGAAATATATATCTAGAATCATTAAGGAGGGTAGTATAACTGTAGATTAGTAACATCAGTTTAGCAGGATGGTGTATAATCAACAAAAGCAAGTCTGGCAGGTATACTAAATCCACCATTTACCATAATTAAAGTTACTTCTTAGATTTCTTCTTCTTTTTGGTGCTGGATTTTATATTTGGATCAGCACTTTCAGCAGCTTTTTGGGAAATCTCGGTCATTTCCTCAACCAGTTTCAAACAAGTGTTCTTCACACCAGCACTCTTCGTTGCATCTCCTGCTGCTTTCACAGCATCAACTAGTCCAATCAGATCAGTTGATTTAATATTAGATATGTGTGACTTGGCGTAGCTTGCAAATTGCTTAACAACATTAAGAACTTCATCTTTGTTCTTTGACTTTTGGAGAGAGGCATCATTAAGAGAATCCTGTAGCACGAGAGCAACATTGCTGCAGCTATCTGTCAAGGTCGACTGAACGGTGCTGTTTGATGTGACATCTTCTTTTGTACTCGCCCTATAGAAAAGGGACAACAATCGAAGAGATTCACATCTCAAGTATCCACTGTGAGCACCTTTAGCAGCTGCTAGTAATGGCTCCACCAAAACAATAGCTGCAAGACTGGGTTATAGGCAAAGTCAGCCGGATAGAAATTGAGAAGGCAGTTCAAAAGATCATATTGTTTACCTTGGTAATCGTTGGATTAAATCTTCAAATACACATGTGTGAACCTTGGTAGCTTTGCGCGACATCCAATCCTTGACAGAAGAAGAATACATTTCTGCTACCTCAGTATTACTTTCCGCATCTGCAATGCACCTTATGGCAGTAATAAGTGCAACGCTGCACATAGAACAGTGTGCCAAGTTGAGACTACTCATTGTTTCTTTGAATATGTCTGCAACTGCCTTGAGGATTGACTCTTGATTGCCATCTTCCAAATTGTCACCACGACGAACTTTTGACAACTTTTCTTGGATCAACGACGACAATCTGTCCATAAGGGCCTTCTTTTCATTCAGCGATTTCGATGCAAGTGTGGACGAAGAAGCCTTGTCAATACTTTTGGCAATAGATTTGTACGATCGAAGAATAGGCACGATGGATCCAAGTACCACGTCAAGAGGGAGCCAACCACTCTTAAACACGGATGCCGAGAACAGTGAATCGAGCAAAGTAGCACATCGCAATCTGTTGCACAACTCGATTCGTTCTCGTTCTGACTGAGATGCTTTGCGAGTATCTTGCTTCATTTTGATGAGCTGCGCTAAAGCTTTATCGGCCCCAGCATGATGTTCAAGCACGTCTATTTCGGCATCACTGTCTTCCAGCAGCATGTTCTCGAGTCTTGATGGATCCAGCTCAACATCTTCCTCCTCTAAGGACTTACTACCTTCATCGCTATTTTCGCTGCTGTCGTTGTCCGGCTCCTGCTCTGGATCTAAATCCATGTTACTCGCCTGAGCAAAGACTCCGTCCTCATTTTCACTTTCGTCTTCTTCACTTTCATCGATAGATTCACCATAATCTGCCTCATCTTTCGCAGAAGCTGCTCCGCAAACAGATTCAATTAATGTATTCATGAAGTCTTCATCAACCAAATTCTTAGCAGCACTGGAATTGTTGGCATGCAAACTCGACATCAAGGACAGCACCCCTGACCAAGCTAACTTAACTGTTTCTCTTGTCAACTTTGATGCAGATGAAATTGAACTCTGTGCGAAATCTTCTCCACCAACAGATGATAAAATATTGACCAACAAGCTAGCCATCGCAGCCAGAGGATTCTCAACTTCATGACCTTCAGAAGATTCGTCTTCGAGTACACGAGAGAAGCCTGCCACAATTTCCGCCAAATCAGCAATGAATTCATGTATCGCCTCTTTATCCTCTTCTACATCATCTTGGTCCTCTTCCGCAATTCCTTCTACACTGTTGAGCTGAAGATGTAACGATATTATCAATGAAGCACAACCCGTTGTAAAAACAGATTTTGCACGTAATGCTTCGTTGTCATCCGATCCCGCGCATTCATTAACTAGTGCCTCATCAGCAATCTTTTTGACATCGACCATGTGCTTCCTCGAGAGTTCAGTGGAGGATTCGTCTTCTGAGGAGCCACGATGCTCTTCGGTATCATACTGCTTTGCACCACTTAGATCAAGGACGGAAGCTATACCACTTATTTCAGACAACGCGCGGTAGACTGATTCGGGCTTGGATGCATTTCCATAGAAGAGCCTCGACTTGTTACCTCCTCGAGACTGACTGTTCACGGTTGAAACAAAGTCGGAGAGTAACGAGTAAAATCTCGATGACATGATGCCCCGAGATGCAGTTGAAATGCCATCTGTATTGCTAGATTGGAGGATATCTTTTATACGAAGTGCAGAGGACAACTCTGGCGAAACAGAAGAGCTTTCTTCAACCATACTTGAGGCTTTCTTGCCCTTTTTCTTCTTGCTACTAGGAGTCTGTTTGTTTGGTGATGGACTCGAAACACTAGAGCAGTCAAAGAAGGCAGCAGCCATGAAGAATCGAATGACTCTCCGGGCTACATTCGCCGGGGCACATGTCAGATCACGCTTCGCTAGCTTGAACATCAGCTCGACGAACATGGTGGCCTTGTGCAAAGAATCAGCCGTGATTATTGCTTCTTCCAGGAATGAAAGGTAAGCATCCCACAGTTTCTCTCGACGAGCCTCTTGCCCATCGGTCAAATCTTTGTTATCCATCATCAACAGCGTGCTCGCAGTCTTTGTTTTAGTTCTCACATCAAATCGAGGCTCTACAGAAATGAAAGCTTTCACAAAAGCCAGCCGTCTATCAATGAAATCGTCATCACTGATACCAGCGACCATGTCCGAGAGAATTGTTGATGTAAGCGACTTGAGATGATGTTGTACAGGTCCATCCTTGTTATCAGCTGCCTTTGATCGCTTCGCTCCAACACCGCCACTAGCGCACAATACATTCAAAAAGACTCGCTCCACAACATCAGGGCAAAGAGCAGTGCTGATGAGATCCGTAGGAAGAACAATCGTCAAATTAGAAGCACCTGCGAGAGTTGAAACTATTTGAAGTGCCAAAGACTTCCTCTCGTTGCTCGGTGTGCCACTGGACTCTCCTTTACCAAGCAAACTGTCCACAACCACAGAATTGATTAGGTTCTTAATGATGGAGGCGCTCTCTGCGTATGACCCCTTCACTTTACGCAGTTGTCTTTGTCCATCAACCTCCTCAGTCAAGCTAAGCCACAGCACATTCCAAACAATATGGCAACGAGGGTAAACTACTGTAGAAGTTCCAACCAGTGCCTGACCAAAGTGTTTTACAGTTTCACCCGTGAAGATGGACTGATTTAGAGGAGATGAGTACTTGCTGAGTTTACTCTCAAGTCTTTGCAGATGCACAGCCACTGCAATTTGCTCCGCGTTCAAACTCTGCAACCATTTGTATGTACCATGTGAATAAGATCCCCCTTCAAGGAACTTGGGTCCAATGACATCATTGGTAACTTTTACGACTGCAGCAGCATCAAGTGTTGATAAGAGCTCAATGATGGCATTGGCTGCAGGCTCTCTCAGCCAGTTTTTGTAGTTGTAGAGCTCAATTAAATCAATTATGTAGCCCTCTATCACCTGTAATTTGAGAGCACAAAGTAAGTAATAATCTCAGTAAATAGACTGCGTGGCGGCGCACCAAAAAGCAAAACTAAGCAAGCATGCTCAGACATCCAAGGAAGTTGTTTTGCCCCATGAACTCTGTTCGATCAGCTTTTGCTGCAAACGTTTATGGGTAGTTCATCAATCATTGCATGCTTGTCTCTAGTTATTAAAACACAATGCACAAAGTACAACGATACGCTCAGACATCCAAGGAAGTTGTTTTGCCCCATGAACTCTGTTCAATCAGCTTTTACTGCAAACGTTTATGGGTAAGTTCATCTATCATTGCGTGTAATGTTCTCTGCATTTCACAACAAAAGCAAGCAGCAGTGGGAGCACCAACAAAAATCAAAACAAATCTTACCTTGGAAGGAAAATCCTTCAACCCCAACACACCACTCCTAACCACAGCCAACACCCCAAACAGCCGCCCAAATGCATGATCTCTCTCCTCCATTCCCTTCATTTTCCCACCCTGCTTCTTCGCATCCTTCTCACTCTGCTGAAATTGCGTCGACGCCAACAACTTGAGACGAAAGACGGCAGCCGCATCTTGCTGCTCGGCAATCATCTCTCTCGAAAAGGAATCAGCTTCAAGTATGCCCATCAGCCCATCCGACGTAGTACGGGCCACACGTAAAAATGTAGAAAGTGCCGAAGCAAAGCCCTGACGACTGGCCGCACGTCCGGTACAGAGACCGTTCATGAGACGAGTGAGTGCATATGCTGCATCGGTGTTGTTGATGCCGTCATTATTATCGGGAGAGAAGAAACAATGGGTGATTAAATCTCGTGCGGCGAGCGAGCGTAGCTCGGGCTCGTCGGAAGAGAGTTGGTAGAATGTATCCATGAAGGGGATTGGGTCCTTGTTTTGTGTCTTTGGAGCATTCTTCTTGGCCTTGGTTTTGGGATTGGTCTCCTTCTTTTCTTCTTCATCATCACTATCATCGGCATCTTCCATCTGGACATCTTCATGGATGCTTTCTTCTTCTGTTACATCACCATCTTTTGATGTGTTGGTAGGTGCGGCTGCCTGCTTGGATTTGCTTTTGGCTTTACGAGCTGCCATTTTGGTTTCTTTAGTGCTTTGACTTCTTTTGCGGGCCTTGCCATTGCTCTACATCATTCTATTGATGAAGGGATTTGATTGGCTCGGGCGCAAGGAGGCTGTGTGATGGGTTTATGTCGCAAGGATCGAAAGATACCTAAGATCGTTAAAGGTAAGCTGGATACTGTCTAACCTTTATTTTGGGAAGCCTTCAATGAGAACTCATATCCAAACAGCACCTCGCGTCTCTTCAACATATGCAACAACCTCGAACAGAAGTGGAAAGAACTATTAGTATCGATCAACCTTAAGTACAATAACAATGACGAAGATATCACAGGATGTGCCGATCGAAGAAACTCCCAATGACGAGGAGTTGCCTGATCAAAATAGCAAAACCGAGACAGAGAGCAGCCAACCGTCACCTTTCAAAGCAATGACAAAGCGAAACATCATTGCGCTTCTCATTGCACTTGTAGCAATTGCGCTCATCATTGGTCTCTCCGTCGGACTAACAAGAAGAAACCAAGACTTCACCAACGACGCCAGCAGTAGCGAGAATCCAAACTTCGACACGTTTGATATGGCAGCTGAGCTCTTAGATTCCACTCCCCTTCTTTCCAAAGATCTCAATAGTGGAGAAACCATGTCATATCGCGAATACAACGTGGGGAAACCAAATGTTTTGGTTGCCATTCCAGGATTCTTTACCGATGACTCCATGTATTCAATACTTGCAGCACTTCCTCAATTCGCCGACCATCACATCATTGCAGTGAACCCAATCGGATGGAATGGGTCTAGTAGGAATACACCGATTTGGTCTCATGAAGAGAATGCTGACAAAGTAATGGAGCTCCTGGATTTGATGAATATTGAGAGTGCAATGGCAATGGGATACTCCACTGGAGGAGGCATTGCATTCCATATGGCTCATAACTATCCTGACATCATCAATGCTGCCTTTCTTATTCACTCTATACCTCTTCACGGCCTGAAGTACTTCACAGCATCCGGAGAACAGACTGTCCTCAACAGCCTTGAAGAGGCCGAAGAAATGTTGGCTAATATAGAGTCTCCAAGTTTTGAAGACCCTGTAGTCTTTAACGAGTTCTTCAAGTCAATGTCTAGCAATCCAGAAGGATTCATCTCATCGTCACACAAACTCAATACTTACTTTCACGAAGCGGCTCTTGGATTCGTGGGTTCAATGGAGATTGGATATGCCAACATGGCATTCAACGTTAGTCCAATCCAAACGCCATATTCAAACCCTAGCGACTATCTTTCAACCCTCGAGACAAAAGTAGTAGTAATCCATGGCATCCCGGACACTGTCATTCCAGGGCAAATAGTCGAATCTGTAACCAAGCTGGCGATTGCAGATCAGTGGGCACCGGCAGATATGCTCAATTTTTATGATGATGGCGAAGGGCATATGGTACTTGTTGACAAGCCGTATGTGTTCGGAGAGATCTATCGAATGGCTCTGGAGGAGAAGATTCTTGCGTAGTAGGTGGATTGTATTATCTTCATTTTCATGGTTGATGGATGGCGGCGAGAGAGTCAGAATCGATATCAAAAAATATAGGTAAAAACTATAACTTGCAATGAAAATACCTTTGCGATGCCCTGTCTCTTCTTCTACTCTCTCTGACTTCTTTCTTTTTTACTGTGTCGTGCCTTGGTCGCACTCTCATTTCCAACAATACACACAGTCCAACTAACCCGGTACATCACTAAGATTCGAAACATACAACAACCATGAGCTACCTCGGCATGATCTTCGGCAAAATAGGCGTAGAGGAACCCGCCTTCGAACTCCTCTTAACACGCGTCCTATCCTCACCCCAAACACCCTACGAAATCCGCAAATACGGCAAGCGATACGCTATAGAAACCACAATGTCATCTTCGGACAAAACCAGTTCACCCTTCATGCGTCTGGCTGGATACATTGGCGTGACTAAATCTCCCGAAAATGCAAAAAATGAAGCAATTGCAATGACTGCTCCCGTTGCCATGGATAAGAATCACGAGAGTGGGATGAAAACGATGAAGTTCATCCTACCCTCTTCCTACGATGATATGTCCAAGATTCCACAACCTACCAATGCTGAGAGTGTTCATGTGAAAGAGATAGCGCCAGCTGTGGGGGCTGTGCATCAATTTAGTGGAACGTTTGATGAGAACAAATGTCATGAGAAGGTGCGATCTTTGGCGGCTCAGTTGTTGATAGACGGCGTTGATTTGCCAAAGGGAGAGGATGGATTGGTTGCTTTGGATAAAATCAAGGTGCGTGCATTATTATGAGGTCTTGCGATGTTTTGTTTCTAAGTGAAAGTATACTGATGAACATGGATGTGACCTGTATTCACAACATGTACGAACAGTATGAATGGTGGGGATTTAATCCACCATTTACACTGCCGTTCTTGAGGAGAAATGAAGTGTGGATTGAGCTTGATGATAAACAGGTTGAGAAGTTGATTGCATCACAGAAAAAGGAGTAAGAGATCTAATGCATTGAAATTGGATGATGTGTAATATGATTATGTCTAAGGGTTAATCAGTGACGAGTAAATGGAATTTGACGGTTTATGTATAGCTTTGTGTCAGCCGAAGTACAGAAGTTCCAATGTGTATAGAATTTAGAGTTGGTACACCAAATAACTGATAGTTAGGTGCATCATGTGCCCAGATGAAAGATATTGCATAAGTAATAAGTACCAACCGTCATATCTATCCCGCGATGTATAAGTTCCCGATGTTTCATGTTCGACTCTTTACGTTTGCTTGTGGTAACATTTTCCGGTACCCAATCGTAATGCTGCCCCTGGACCTCCGAGATTTTTCATCAAACTTGGAGGCAGGAATATGCCACCACCTTCACACACACATTTCCATGTATTGATTTTGTTCGCATCTTTTGGCTCGCTGCTTTTATTATTTCTGTTGTTGCTGCTGCTAATATCTGTTCTCTTGTTTGTTCTTACAGATGATTGGTTGTCTCTATTTGATTTTATTGTTTTGCCATTATCTGACTCGATGTCGACATTTTTTGTTGCTATACTTTTCGGAGTTTGTATGCAAACAAATATCAGAATCGAAACAGCTCCGGAGACGAGACAAATAGCAATTGCAATGACTTGTAATGATGATTTCGGTGCGTCCATTTCATAAAGCTTCAGAGATGGCAGGTTCATAATATGATACGATAATATTATGGTTGATGGGCTGTGATGGGTGTGGGGTCACCCCATCCGCGAAGCGGGACAGAATCCAACGAGATCGGCGTGTTTTGACATAACGGGAGATAAAGCGGGTCGAAAAAAGCACACGTCCGTTGTCCTCCCACCTCCCCGCCCCCGCGCCGCCCACGCCACTTGCTCGTGGCTCGGCCTCACCAATTACCATATCCATCGCAGACCAATGTAATCCATTGAAGCTCAGAAATGTTGCGATGTCTCATCATTTTCCATCTCATTCATCATGAAGTTGACTCTCGCTGCATTGTTCATCGGCATTGCCAGTACAGGGCAGGGCTGCGACTACACACCTCAAAACGATGTTACTGACCATTCGAAGGCTGTTGTTGATTCTTATAAACTATACGAAGCTGTGAGCTCAGGCGACAAAGAGTTAACGATTTACACTACTCCTGGAGCTCGTTTATCCAAGTCTCCTCAAGATCTTGCGACGAAGGATTGGGCTGCGAGTGGCGCTCCTGACGATATCTACCAGGCTTACGTTGCAGTTTTGGGAGAGAAATTTCTAAATTCTAATAACCTCGACTCGATCAATTGTGAAGGAAACTTCGAAGGGCTTAGTGATGAAATGTGCCAAATCACTGCCTCCAAGAATGCCATCTGTACAACTCTTTCATACGCCCTCTACGAATACGCCAAAGCAGGCGTAGATGCAGGATCAGAAGTTAATTGGGACGAGTAAATAGAAAGCAGAAATCTTATGATATTTTATGATGCGCGCAAGGCTAAGAATATTGTCTGACTCAAAATTCGTTCCGTTTTGGCAGAGGATTCGCTTTCTGGTATGGCCTCTACGAAGAAGAGATTCACGGAATTCCTCTTGGTTCCAGCTCGCCATATGGTGTCCAGACAAGCCGTGATAACAACTTTGGTACTTCGTTTAAAGATGAAGCTTGCAGCTGCAACAAACGAGGTCAGGGTGCGGACAAAGAGACCAAAAATCTGGAACTCGAAGGCATGGCTGCCGCTATCGCTGCCACTTTTGCACAGGCCACCTTAAAGTATGCTGCAGAAATGCTTGATGAAACTGATCAGGCTAACATTGACACCAAATGGGGAGAAGGCTACACTTATTTCCGTTGCGGCGCAGGTCTCTTGGATCGAGATGTTGTCATGTACATCGAGCAAAACTTCTCGCCTTTGCGAAACGAGCAGCCCACAGATGACACTGTACTTTGTGGCATTGCTCAAAAGATGGCCGTAGCCGCAGATCTTGGTAAGGGTTTTAGCATGGGTGATCTAAATCTCTTGGAATTTGATGCACTGTCCAATATTGAGACTCGCTGCAACATCACCATTCCAAACGCCACAATGGTCAGGACTAATGCTAGCCCCCCCAAGTCACTTCTGGCTGCTGCTATCGTTGCTGCCATTATTTCTGTTTTGTAAGTATAAAAACTATTGTTATCTCAAATACTGGAGTTGTTTTTGAATAGAGTGAACTGAAAGTGTGAGAGACAGAAAAGGTGCAGTCCGGGTAGTAACCCAGCATCACGACAACGTCAACTTACTTAAGTATCCGGGAAGCCACAACGCACAAATGACATCACCAAGTCTAGTGTCTTTGATATGATGTCTTGGGAAAATCTTACGCAAGATGCTACGTTTTATTTGCCAAGAATTACGGGCACTTTGTGCCCGCTTCTCATAATGTATTGCCTCTCATGA
>JALLPI010000172.1:0-28895 GCA_036939935.1 Cyclotella atomus | reverse complement strand
CACTACAACCGTGGATCACGCCACGGACGGTTTGTGGTACATTTCTGTACTACAGTGATTCGTGAAAATGACAGGTGAGTACTACAAACAAAAAGGACGGGAGATGGGCATTTAGAAGGTAAGGCGGAGTCTGTTTACGCTAAAGTGCTATGAAAAGTATGTAGGAAAGAAAATTAGCTGTTTAAGAATGTGATAGTTTTGACATTATGGGCGTCATTGCTTTGTCCTTTGTCCTGTCGGCTGTCCGTCCTCTGTCCTCAACAATTAAAATCGACATCGCATCCTTTCACCATGGCATCCTGCTGGATCTGTTTAGACGATGGGGCCGACCACAGCGGCAAGCCTCCGGTGCGTGACTGCTCCTGCAGAGGTGACGATGCGGGCTTCGCCCATGTTTCGTGTCTTGTTGACTACGCTCGAAGGAAAAGCACTGAAGTCACCGATGATCCAATAGATTTCATTACTCCGTGGACGAACTGCCCTAACTGTACGTGATGCTATTAGCATCAGCTACTTATCAATTCAGCTGACGAGTTCAAACGGTTTGTAGATGAGCAGTATCCCGAGTGTGGCTGGCATCACCTGGCCGTTCAGAACACAATGCTTGGAACGCTTACCACCGGGGCACAAAAGTCAAAGGAACGACAAGATGAGATCATAGAGTCAAGCCTATCAATTATTCATCAGCTGTCAATGCAGCATGATCCATCAGTTCATGAGAATGATATTGAGTTGTTACAGGCGGCTTCATTTGATTTGATCGGCCAAATTATTCTTGGTGGGGAAGATCTCACCAAGGAAGAGGCAACGAAAGGACTCCAGTACCTAGACAACAGCCATAAGATAGCTGAAGCTATTGGAGTTGGAGAAATGGCAAATGCGACAGCATCACAAGTTGCACAGTACAGGGCCATCTGCATTCAGACGTTCGGGGCTCAAGAGGCATTTGGTAAACCAGAAACACAGGAACAAACCCCTGAAAGAATTCGATTTTCTTATCAGAATGATGTTATAAAGCTTGGAGAGGTTTTATATCTCACGATGGGTTCAAACTTAGCAACTGAGTTATGCTATTCACATCATATAATAGAAGCGTGGCAGCTGTTGAAAAGGTTGATTGCCATAAGCAAACAACACCACGGTCAAGAACACCATACCACAAAAGACCTTGAACGTAGATTGTTAGAATGCAAGACTCTAAACATTGGACTAGATCGTGGCCTATTTGAAGTCCTCCACCATAAAGGAGATAAATATGTTGTTCGTGGGCCAAAACAAGTTACGGAAGAAAGAAAGGAAACACTCAGAGACGATGAAGCAGATGCCACGATGCAGCCATATGGGACTCCAGTAGTCTGCCATGGTTTGAAGAATTCATATTACAATGGTAAAATTAGAGAGATCCGGTCGATTGATAAGACTGCAATGAGGTATGGGGTTTATTTTGAATTTGAAGACAAGTCCATCAAGCCAAAGAGCGTGAAGCCAATAAACGTACGCATTCTATTTGAGCTACCTGACAATTGAATTCATTGAACAAAGACACCCCAGAATTCTGATGCGCCATCGAAGTAAATGACGAGCAGAGTCATTAATCGGTCTTGGCTTGACATGAGAGTCGGCAGCTGTCTGCAATGATCAGCAGGTGCTGCTATTTGACTTTCACAATGACACAGACCTCATTTTTCAGAGCATCTAACACATCGTTGCATGTGCTCTCAATAAGATGTTATTGTGTTGTGGTCAGGCATTGGTTACATACATATAAGAATGCATAATCAATTCAGATTGATTAGATAATGTTGAGGCTGGCTATCTTCTATCTAGCAAAAGCTTGCGTAATCACACATGTGAATGTAGTTCACTATCACAAGGCAAATCATGCCACCGTTAGCCGTGAGGTTCATTAAATCTGAATGGCATTGAGACAACTGTGATCTGAGAAAAACAAGAGAGCTCCACTGGAAGTGATAAGTGTACCATAAGTAGAGAGGACTGGAGGGAGGCTTTGCTCATTCTTTTGCACCCATGCTGGTGTACACATAGAATTATCAAATATAATTTTGTTATGGGGGCAAAGCTGCCCTCCTCCCTTGCATCGTCATTATTACACATTCGACCTGCTTCACACACTAGCACCTACTCTCTCCTACTAATTGCAGAGACAACGCCTGCACAATTGACAGCAATAATGTTGGTACCTTGTGTCACTCAGTCATTCATTTTGGTTCTATGCGCAAGTCTATTTCAAACTTCCTGCGGGTTGTCTACTAACACGCACGGAATCATAAACAGACGCAGTTGCTGCTACGGTGCGTCTACAATGCTTGCGCCATTGCCCAAAAGGAGAATCTGTAGGCTTGGTTTGCGCCTATGTTCAACGAATGATGACAACCAAAATGACGCCATCAGTCAAGACAATTCACAAGATTCTCGCATTGAGCTATCAGATTCAATGGCAACAACAAACAGCACTGGACAACCCACCAAGTCGCCATTTGGTTTCTTGCGAAATCTCAAGTCAGTCAATAAACAATCAATAAGTAAGTTGGGGATGTCTGCTCTACTGGCTTATGGGTTTGTGAGCAATGTATCTGGAGTTTTGGCTGTTAGTTCTGCCTGGTTCATTTTTAGCAAAAGGGTAAGTTTATCTTCATTTGGATCATCATTTGAGTTTGTCTATTGAAGCCCTCATGGTGCTGATACACTGCACTACTTTACTTCCGCGAAATAACCTATTGTGTGTCACAGACTGGTTTATCTCCTATAGCACCGGGACAAAGGACTCCATTTCTAGCACTCTACGCTGGATTCACAGTGGCACTAAACATATTGCGTCCTGCACGATTTGCACTATCCATGGCTATTTCACCATACTTTGAACGGATGAGAAATTTCATTCAGAGGAAACTTGGGGTAACTGCAAGAGTTTCTGCTTTGGTTATGATTGTATGTGTCAATATAATCGGAACTTGCACCCTGATGGGTTGTGGTGTCGGATTGGCTAGTATTCTATCTGGAGTTCCAATATGGAAGGTTGCTCAATGATTTTCAATGGAGTGACATATTATATGCAGGCTGACGTATTGACGATTCAAGGTTAACCAATCGTTATTTCTTAATTGCGTTCAAGGCAACTAATTCAAGTATTTAAGCTGTCACCTTCTTCAGTATTTCACAGTAACAAACAACACTTAAAACCGATCTTTTCACACAGTGCACATTTTTTACAAGTCCCCCTGATTTTACAACATTCACGTCACTTCAACCCATGACTTCAACATCATTGTGTTGCTTTGGCTGCTCTGACAATATTGTTGTCTTTTGCAAACGTGAGCAGCTCCCCCAAGTCCCAAAAGTCAACAGCAACAAGATTGGGAGTTCGCCCCACACACGATGAAAATCTTTGACTCAATACGTCGTAGGTATTCAATTTTTGAGAATTAGATGCACTTGGCAAATCATAATCGTCATTCTGCCAATGATTCATCAAGAAATATCCGTAGTTGTTGACATTATTCGATGAGGTGATATCACAGCCACTGCTACTTGAATCATCGGTTTGTGCAAAGTGATCATAGGTGTACATGATACCCTCTGGACATGTCATTTTTGTGCAGCTTTCCATTCCATCATTGTGAGCAAAGACTAGAACACGTGTATCGGCATCGATTAATTCCTGCATGGTTGGCCATTCCATATTATACAGCTCTTCCGAATGATTAACTGTTGAACGCCAGATATATTTTGGAAGTCCACTTTGATCCAATGCCGAGTATAGGTCAACTAATGAATTGTCATTGATTTCGAATTCAAGTATGATGACCTGCAGTTATGCCAAGCAACAAACCTTTGTTGGCTTTGTTGTATGTAGCAACAACAACTCTCTTTGAATTGAACTTGACTCACCTCATTTCTATTCACATCCAAAAACTTTTTGATATTTGCCAATACTCTATGGGGATCACGCACTCCTGCATCACAATACGTGTGGCAGAATCCAAGAGTCTTCACTACCTCATCAGTCTCTGTCGATTCGTCAATGAGGCCCATTTCTGCCATTACTTCTTTGGCTCCATCTTCCATATATTTGCTCAATCCTCCATCGCACAAACAGCTATCGAGCATAAGACCTCGGTATCCAGCTACCAGCGCCTTTTCCAAGCTTTCATTATTGTTGGCCGCGACAAAATAATCTTCATAAGAAGACATTGCATTATGCACCATCGGGAACAGCACTTCATTGACTGGCAGATTGCAATTGGAGGTTAGACCATTGCAACACCCTTCACATGCAGTGGAAGCTGTGAGATCTACAGATTCGGTGTTTTGTTTGCCCGTCTCGAACCAAGGACCGAAGCGCCATGTGCAGACAGCAGCGATGGCGAGGCCTGATAGAATTAGGGTGCAGATGAGAGCTTTGCAGGCGCCCATGGTTCTGTTTTCCTTCAATAGGTGGTAGATGAGGTTTGAGGTGGTGATTCTCTAGAAAACGCAACGCTTCTGTGTAGATTTGAGTGTCAAATTGATGGCCAGAAAATGGCCAATGGTTTTGAATCACTTTTCTTTCTCAAAGGATACCTTATCTAAAAAATCAACGGAGTTGCCCCATACAATCGCCTCCCTCCTTTTGGCTCTCTTTGTGATTTCAAAAATCTTGAAGGAATAGGTACCGTACAGAGGATACCAAAAATTGTCACACTTATTGGCTGTCACCAGCCAAATTTTGTCGCATGATTTCTAACCGCTAAAACAATGGGCTCAAATTGGCTTGTACGATAGAAGTCAATCCAGTGGGGCTGTTAGCATGATGTTATCACTGCTCTCATTTGCAATAGAACATCTTATTGTCGATCCCATCTTGTCGTAAGAAAGAAGTCAGCCGAGGAAATGAAGTTGATGCATAATTTTGGTGCGTGAGATGTGCAGTGTAGGTGTGACAATTTGAGATAATATACTCTGGTGATGTGTATTGTTGTAGGGAAACGCCTTGACAAAAGTTGACTCTGTCGAGTTTGCCTCTTAGCCATCACTGACTAAACATCATTTGCAGATCTCGATCATTAACTGCACCTTTCATTTCCCTGACAGTAGATAATTTGCCAAGATGACGTACTACGAAGATGAAGGCGACGACGCCCACACGGTGGAGGTAGCATACGGTGAAGACCCCGTAATTTATGATCCGTCTGGATCTGCAGAGTCGACGGGAACCAAATCTACCGTCGACGAGGACGATTCACACTTCAAAGATGTGCGACATCGAAAGTCAAAGTCAGACGATGATGCATCGACAACGTCTACAAAGAAAAAGAATGAAAAGCTAGGTATAGGCTCGGTAGCTCTCGTTGCAATTATTGGATTATCAGGCTATGCGTTTTGGAAGTACGCGCTGGGATCGCCAACTACATTCACTGAAACCAAAGAAGGATTTGTACAATTATGGGAAAATACGAAGAACATTAGCTTCGATGACTTTAAAGATGTATTGGAAAATGGATTAGATGGATTAGACTTTGGCTCCTTTTTCAATAACGATCCACGAGTAGGCGATAACGCCACTTATGTTTGGAAAGAGGAGTATATTCATCCCTATGAAGGAGGGTTACATCTGACGTTGCTTAATGCATTAGATGATACTTGGCAGCAGGAGTTCCAAGATGCAGTTGGAGATTGGGTTGAAAGCACTGCATTAGATCTTGAGACGGAACGAGTTGAAGTCGATCACAATTGTACACGAGTTGATGGAGTGATGGTTGTATGTAATGCCAACTTTGGTGAGACTGGATGGGTTGGAATTAACGAGAATGAGCTCTGGGATAATGTTATCTACAGTAGTGTGGCAAAAATGAACGAGTACTACTTGAGGAATGCTGAATATGCTCATAGGAGGTATACAATGTGCCACGAAATCGGGTGAGTAGTATGCAATTTGTGTTGCATTGATACTTTGATGTTCCAGGTCTGATTTCTTGTCATCTGGACTTTGCAGGCATGGCTTTGGTCTTCCTCACACCGACGAGAATCCGTACAACCAAGATCAGGGCAATTGCCTTGACTACACGACTACTCCTCAAAACAATCTCTACCCAGGTCAATTAAACTACCAGAAGCTTCATCGAATGTACAATTTGTACAGCAAGAGAAGGCTTAGGCGTGAGATGGAGGATGGTAGAGTTATTGAGACCCATATCTTATATGTTGATGAGGCTGCAGCAGAGAGAGGCCACTATGAAATTGAAACTGATGGATAACTTGATCAGTTCATCTTCATTTTGTTTTATTACTTCACAAGTTGGGTAAAAATAACGTACAACGCTACATTTTTTTGATATCAAAAGGTAGATATGGTACAACTTGACACTTGTGTTGAAGCGCCAAAGAAGGCGGCGCCAAGAGAATGCCGAGCCAAAGCCGTTTTGAGAAAAGCGGAAGAGGAGAAGCGGCGGTCACGACAGTGTCAGCACGCAATAGCAAGATCATCTCATCCAATGCTCTCATAATCCATTGATTTGTGCACAATCATAATAATTGATCCTCATTTTTTATATATTGTTAGTTGGGGAAGAATAGAAAGACCCAGTGTATCATATCAGATCACATCCCTCGATGTAAGATTCAAGTTTATGTTCTATCTGCGAAAGATTTATTGATGCTATCGAAGAATTAAGGGGCATTTGCAAATATTATGCTCAATGTGGACTGTCGACCGCCCCGAACAGGGCTCTTGCTCCGTTTAGTTAGTTGCATGTTGCATTCTAACTCAATTCTCTGTTCTCTACATTTGTTAAGCTACCATCCATCGACCGACAATGAAGTTATTCAAGAAAGACAAAAGCCCTACACCTGCAGCTACACCCTCGCCCGCGAGCAGCAGCACAAAAACTTCCAGCTCCAAGAGCTTCTTCAGTAGAGATAGTTCTAAGAAGAATCAGGCCCCAGCAGCTCCATCTCCCACGAAACAGAGTTCTAAAAAGAAGAGCAAGAAAGAAGTTGTGCAACCAGAGGCAGCACCGCGCAAGAAAAAGCGTAGAGTTGTTGCAGCCTTGGCCACCACAGCTGTTGTAGGAGGTGCAGGCTTTGCAGTATGGAAATATGCTCTAGGTTCACCAACTACCACGGCCGAAGCTCTCGAAGGACTCGGCGACTTCACAAACGTACTCAAGGATGGATTGAAGGGTCTTGACTTTGGTAAATTCTTCGATAATGATCCTAGTGCTGGTGATGCAAATGTCTACACTTGGCGCAGTGATTTCATTCAACCAGACAATGGTGGATTGCACTTGACCTTGTTGAATGCTCTTGATGACACGTGGCAAGATGAGTTTTCTGATGCAGTTAGTGATTGGGCGGAGAGCCCAGCCCTGTCCCTTGAAATTGATAGGGTTGATGTTGATTATGAATGTAACAGAGTTGATGGTGCCATGGTGATCTGCAACGCTAACTTTGGAGAGACAGGATGGGTTGGTATCAATCAAAACGAGATCAAGCGTGATGTTATTGTTAGCAGTGTGACAAAGATGAATGAGTTTTACTTGAGGAATGCAGAGTATGAGCATAGGAGATACACGATGTGCCATGAGGTTGGGTAAGTTGGTTAGAGTAATGTCAAACCATTACTTGCAATTAGGTGATGACACTGACATTTCTATCTAATTTCTAATGCATTCCAGACATGGCTTTGGGCTTCCTCACACCGATGAAGATCCCTACAACGAAAACCTTGGAAATTGTCTTGATTACACCAAAGATCCTGGCGGCGGAGGGAATCTTTACCCAGGAGCTGTCAACCTTCAGAAGCTTAAAAATATGTACCTCTCCAGACGCAAGTTAAGCAGCGTAGAGGGCAAGGATGGCAGTGTCATCGAGACACACATGCTGGTTGTAGATCCTTCTTTGATTGAAGATTATGAATCGTATGAAGAAGTATAGGCATGAATGAAACCTTGTTTTGATGTACAGACTCTAGAGAGAGAATGTGATTATGATGTAAACACAAAATGCTAGGATTAAAGTGGCACCCTGATACCAGAATATTTCTTAGAATCCAATAGAATCACTGTATTTGCTTTGGACTACTCCATCCAGCCTATTATTTCTCTCTCTAGTAAGCAATAAGTATGGTAGTCCTCACAAAGTGAGATGTGATGTTGTGTGATGAGGTGAATAAGGGAGCCCTATCTACTCCGAGGTACCAAGTCACTACGGTAATAATTTAAATTAGATACCTCCTTTGAACAGAGATCTACTGAGATGCAACGCAACGCAAGGCAACGCGCGCGTTCTCGTCCCATTTTTCTTTGTTGTGTCGTTCACAAGACCGACTGTGGTGTGCTGTCGCGTGGTTTGCTCAGCTAGCTGTCGTGCTCTAGCGACTATCTGGAAGCAATCAAGAGTCTCCCCTATCATTAGCTGCAAACCATGGGGCGAAATACAGTAATCGGCTCGTTAACATCCGTAGCAATCATAGGAGCATCAGGCTACTGTGTTTGGCGATTTGCATTGGGCTCACCGACAACGGCGGAAGAAGCCCAGCAGGGTGCAGGTGATTTATGGGAGGCGGCCAAAAAGATTGACTTCGATGACTTTACGAAAGTTCTAGAAGATGGATTGGAGGGATTGGACTTTACCAGCTTCTTTGATAATGATCCCAAGTTGGGAGATAACACCACTTATTCCTGGAAGAGTAGTTTGGTTGAACCGTCTAATGGCGGACTGCACTTGACGTTGTATAATGCGTTGGATGATACGTGGCAGCAGGAATTCAGTGATGCTATTTCGGACTGGCAGGAGAGCCCTGCTTTGACTTTGGACCCTCAACGAGTAGAGGTAAGAGTTTCTATCCCAATAATCCTCTCATGCTGATTGATGATAAGTGACCTAAACTATTTCTTTTATAGGTTGATTATAATTGCAACAGAGTCGATGGTGTTATGGTGGTCTGTAATGCTAATTTTGGGGAGACTGGATGGGTTGGAATCAATGAGAATGAACTTGCTGGGGACGTAATTATGAGTAGTGTGGCCAAGATGAATGAGTTTTACTTGAGGAATGCAGAGTATGATCACAGGTACGTGGGAAGCTTTTTTGTTATCACCGAAAAATCAAGAATAAGGCTGAACTTGTGATTTGCTTCTTTTTCGTCACAGGAGGTACACAATGTGTCACGAAGTCGGGTAAGTTGCAAGTTCACTTTTTGCACAGATACATTCAATTCGTTGGTTTGCTCACACAATAGGATGGCTGTCTTTCACTTCAAGCCATGGATTCGGACTTCCACACACTGATGAAAACCCGTACAACACAAATCTAGGTAATTGCGCATTTAACTTCCTCCTTATCACCGAAGTACCATACACATCTCATCCTAACCTCTCTCCATAAAAGGCAATTGCTTGGATTACACTGATAACCCAGATGAGAATTTATTGCCAGGAGCAGTGAATTACAACAAACTTGCTGAGATGTATCTCTCTGGAAATAGACGTACAACGAGACGGTTATCCGGCAATGGAAGAATAATTGAAAGTCACATGCTGATTATTGATCACGATCTTGCTCAAAAATACATCGAAGGATTAGAAAATTGATCTGCAGTTGGAAAAGGCAGGCATTTAGTTGATTAGAGTCTCTAGGCATGTATTTGTTTTGCATGTATAGCGTTGAAAGTAAAGAGTTCATTAGACAGTCAAGTTATTACTACTTTAGCTCTCTCGCTATGCAGAAAATCGAGAGCATACATGCACAGGCACACGCAAGTTATTATTGGACAGCCACACGTTATTCAGAGGAACCGCCTTCCGATAATTGTAACACATCAACTTCTTCACCAGCAGCGTAGGCTTCGAGGTACTGGTCAGTCACTCTCTTCAAGATCTTTTCTCGCAACTTTTTCTCCTTGGGATCCATTCCCTTCCAGAAGTAATCACTCTTTTGCTCACGAGGTTTTGCCCGCTGCTTCATTTTCTCCTTGTACGTCGAAGTGTTAACATATTTATACAGCTTCTCCCCTTCCGCCATGGCTCTAGGCCAGATTTTCTTGAAAAATTCTGCCTTGGAATACTTGTCTTCAGAGATACTACCATTGACTAATTCCATCTCGTACTCTTGGGTGGCCCAGTCATATGCCATATCCTTGATGGCTATCTTCTTCTTCATTTCTGCTTCCTCTTCACGTCTAGCTTCTATTTCGGCAGTATCCTTGGCAAGCTTTGCCATGATATCAGCATCGACCTTGTCCCATTTAGATTGGTCCTCACCGTCAGTCTTTCTCTTCTTGGGTGGTGCCTCGAGAAAGTCCAGGTAAGCCTGTAAAAACGATACACGAACAAATAAGATATGAGTAAATGGTGATCACACAGAAGCACGACCACGCATTGACTTACATCAACCCCTTTATCCAGTAAAACATCAAGCTCAGCCAGTCGAGAGAATCCGGTTTCTCTCATAGCCCGAACAATTCTGTTGGCATACTTGACTGCCTTCCATTCATCGTTTTGAGGTGCATCCACAATCTCTTTGGTTTCTTGATTGAGAATCTTCTTCCTATCCTCAATGCTCTCATGAATAGTCTTGATAGACTCGGGAGAGTATTCATAAGCCCCAAGGGCTTTGTTAGAAGTTACATCAAGCGCCAACAAGTTCGCCAGAGTCAAGTATGCTTCACTTCGGAGCATTTTAGGAGCTACAGCATCGGCGTTGGTGAATTCAATCGACGATTTATCATCACCCATAAAGGTTCCGATGTGATAGAACTTTCCAGCAGGACCTTCCTCGTACAGCTCTCCAACAGCTAGCAGCGTAGGTTTGAAGTTACCACCAGACTGCAACAGCCCATCCCAGCCCTCAACAGTGCCAGCCATGGAATCAACTCCCTCAACGATTACAATAACATTCTTCAATTCAGCTACCCCACTGGCCAATTCAGCAACTTGAGGCAACATCTCTGCAGTCTCTCCGGCGTCTAAACGTACAATCCAACTAGACACGCCTTCCAACCTTTCCTTTACTGGCAACAGAGTCTCTTCAGCCTCAATGACTACTTTGTTCAATAGACCACTGTAACGAGCTTCACGACTAATCACACGTTTCTTCGCCTCCTTGGCTGCCTCTTCACCGTGAACTGACAATATAATTCTTTCAAACTGAAAGTTGGGGATAAGATCCCCACTTTCTCCCCCACCCTCAGAGTCTCTCGATCCAAAGTCATTATTGTTGAGTGCTCTCAATAGAGACGGGTGATAGGTACCCGTCAAGAGGATAGATTTTCCCAAATCAGACCTCAAGGTGGGTTTGTACGAAGGGAGGTTAACCGTGGGTGAAGTAGAGGTGGCCATGGCACTTCCTCCGAATAGACCTACATCTCCAGCTGAAGATTTGACAGTGGTTTCGGATGCTTCATCCTCTTCGTCGGGCTCCATCAAATCAGCCAACCACTTCTTGACGTTTTTAGTTTCAGTGTTCAAGATTTGCAAGGCCCTGATTGCATCCCTGTTTTCTTTTTGACGTGGATCTTTGAAGCCAACCATGTTTAGATTGGTGGAGAGGCGATTGTTGATTTGCTGTCCATGACGAATGGGAGAGAATGCGGTTGATGTTTGCGTTTGCAGCAGTGCAAGTGCCAAGAAGGTAGACGGGAAAAGGAGCTTCATGTTTGTTTGTTTCTGGTAACTTTAATGAACTGTGTCTTGAGCTGTCAAGTGTCGATTAATGATGATATATCACGTCTGCTTTGCAACAGATATTGATCTACAAAATTATATGTCAGAAATAATGTGCTGCAAATCAGAAAATGATAGAGGAGAGGAGCTGCGGCGACATAATGATCGTCAAGTGCAATTGGCATGCAATATAACATGGCCATTTCGTTGAAGACACTACGATACAGAATCCCACATCAGCAGCAAGCAATGCAACAGACGAACTCGAATGCAAGCTACCATTTCCAGCTGCTGCTCCTTACCTATTAATCTTTCGTCCGATGATCAAAACACAAGATTGGATTATGTGCAATGCTTTTAGATCAGCCAATGCCAAAGATCTTTCAGAATTCTTGGGCGTCGTCTCTCTTCCTTTTGTGTGACAGCTGACGATAGCTTGCAAGCCACAACGCCTTAAGATCTAAGAAGGGGAGTGGAAGGCTCAGAATTCGAAGGATTTTGTACGGGGGAATTAGTATTGAAAAGTCTGGAAGGGGGTAGGTAGTAGATAGACAGGTAGTAAACTCTCTACATAGGTGCTATCTACAAATCATCGAGTTTACTATTACAGCAATCACGAAAGTGAATACTTATCAAACATCATTGTAACAAGGGCAAGAACGAAAAAGAGTAATTCTGTGTGACAGCTTAAGAAGAAACTTGCACAGCCTTCGCAGCCTTGTTGGCCTTTGAGTTGGTTGGGCGAGGTGTCTTGGTTGGGTTAGGTGAAGGAACCAACGTACTAGGATCGTCTGGATCATTGGATGGAGATGCAGTGGGGGAGTAAAGGACTTGAGCTCGTCTATACTGTTCATGACCAAATTGTGTCAGTGGTGACCAACGTTTGTCGCTTGATAAAATCATGTCTTTCATAGGATTGGAAGTCTCGGTCTCGGCAGGCTTGGAGATTTGTTGTGCCTTTACAGCTTTGTTAGCTTTCGAATTTGTAGGACGAGGTGTCTTGGTTGNAGGTGATGGAGCCAGAGTAGTAGGATCATCAGGATCGTTGGACGGAGATGCAGTGGGCGAATAAAGGGATTGTGCCCTCCTATATTTTGCAACACCCTTCGACGTCAATGGCGATCTATGCTCAAGGTTAGTCACTTCTTCTTTAGTAGATGCATCTAAAAGGGCCAACTGTCTTAGCCAATGATCTCTTGCGATTTTGACACGAAAAGGAAACTTCGCAGAATCTACATCAGCCCAGGGCTTCATCTCTCCATAGAAGTGAATGAAACCGAAACCCCACAGTGACTCGTCATCAAGAAGAGAGAGTAAATCCCTGTCATTCTTCGACGAATCTAGACTCTTGGGCTGAGCATAGAAGTGATGAAACAACAGCCCTGTTTTATCGGGATGAAGAAGATTCATCAGTATAAGCATCGAAAGGGGTGTCCACAATAACCATTATCCTTCTTACCTTGTTCAAGTTGCGATCCATAAAACTCCCAGCTGTTCGTGGATGTGCTGACCTTCCATCCAGGATATTCAACAGCAAGATCCTGGGCATCCCAACCACGTTGATGTGAAAACACTCCTCTCTCGAGCAGCTGCTGCATATCCAGAAAGTCACGAATCGATGGCCTAATCATGAGCCAACCAGCACGGATCGGAGAGTCATTACCAAGTCCCTCTGCAACAAGTTTGGCACCTGGATAAGAAGTGAATAGCTTATCCATGTTCTTGTAGCTCCAGACAGCGGTATCAACGTCAAGCAACTGCACACGAGTGTATTCGGTCAACTCAAACGCGCGAAGTTTCGAAAATGCGATATCAACGAACCAAGGCTCGAAGTAATCAATGTCAATAGAATGCTTCATAGGCGTGATCTGTTTGACGATGGCGCCTTCTGATTTGAGTAGACTTTCTACCAATTCATCGTAGTACGACATCAGCACTACATAATCGGCTTTTGAATCTTTCAGAGAGCGAATCAAGACACGGGTAGCATCAAGATAAATTTTGTTCTGAGCTGCAGATGGGTTCCAACCAAGAACCGAAGCATACGCGAATTTACTTGTAGCGGTCTCACGTGCATGATCCTGTACAATCTGTGTGACAACATCAAAACCAGTCAACTGCATCTTCGGGGCAGCCTTGTAACTTTCAGGAGACTTGGCAAATGAATGCAATGCAAGCATCTCCATATGTCTTGGTTCTTGATTGTGACAAGTGTCTGAGTGTTCAACACATGGACGAATTTCTCCCGACTTGGTGATGTTACCACATGACGGGTAGCTTTCTAGACCAACGAGAGCTCGCTGCTCGTCATTTTGCGAGCTGTTTGGGAGGTAGTACTTGAGGACATAGCCAAGCAGCCAATCACTATGCATGCAGAAATCTTTCAATGCGGAGTACTTGTAAAAGAGTTCGAAGATAGACATCCCGTCATTGAACACTGAGGCTTCGCCAATCTTGTCAGCCTTGATTTGTGAACAAATGGCGCTATCCTTGGATGCATCGTCATTGCAGTAGATGGTCTCTGAGAGATGCTTGATTGCCGCCTTGTTCAGGATGGTACCAAAACCGCCATATGCGATGGGGAATGGAATGCTAAGGGAAGAATAATAGGATAATGTTTAGTTGACGAGATCAAGGCAATTGAGCACAATCTAATGACCTCAGAATCACTTACACTCCGTTTTCCTCAAACACACATCCAGCTCTAGCAAATGCACTGGCATAACCACTCTTTTTGGCATCTTCCTCCAAGGAGTTCATCACGTCTACAAGGTCTACATACGTGTCATCATCAACTACAAGCAAATAATCCGGCAGAGAGGCTACACCATCCGCGTACTGAGAATGAATCCATCCAAAAGCTCTACCAACACGCCGCTGAGCACACATCCATCCAGGATCATTAGAACGAATACGATTACCTTCAGAGAGTCCATAGTACTCGGAAGCAAACGAGTTAATTTTGGGGTCTTTGAATCCACCAGCTTTACAATTTTCAACAGCAGACGCCCTGCGTTCCTCTGACAGTGATGCACACTCCTGGTCAAAATCTTGTAGCTCGGAAAACCCCCAATAGTGACGCACACTGCGGTGGCTGGCCCATGTTTCGATTTGTGCAGTTAGATAATCCATACGAGTCACGGAGCCAAGGCTGATTATATCGGATATGATGCCGTTGGCCTCGGCCGAGGACGCGAAAGAGGGAGGCTCATCGATCAAGGCAGATAGTGTAGATTCGTCGACTACATATTGATTGGTATGAGGAGAGGCGGATGCCATCATCCGAAGTAGGGGGTAGACGAGCGCTGTAAACTTCATTTGCTTTGTTTTGTGGTAAGCTTCAGACATTACTGCCTCTAGGAGAGACTGCCGTTGAGACAAAGAGTTTATGGCTCTAGAGAGGGCCACTCTCTCTCTAGAGAGAGGCAACATTTTCTTTCACGCTCTCGATTTTGATGTGCCTTTTCTTTTTGGTATTTACAGGTATTTACCTTGCACACCAAAGAATCGTCCAAAATTGAGTGTCCTAGCTCAGACATTTCATTGGACGTCAATCCCACTTTCACTAACACGTAATATGTGCTCTCTCTCAAGAGAGAGAGGAAGACAGTGGTGAAGTCGAAAATACTGTGTTGAGAGTTAGACTCTCGAAGTCATCATTCTTTCACTAAGAGCGTACTAATGAAGAAGCTAAAAGCTGCGGATTTGTATCTATTGTGTTTGTTACCACTACCTGACGCTTAGCCTGTTTAAAAGTTTGTCATTATTCTACCCTCAAACACATTGGCACTCTTCAACATACCGCTAACAGCCTCACACATTCCCTTCACACCACAAAGTAAGGCTCCAGAATTCCTCGGAATCGGCACCCCATCCTCCTCCAAAGCATTCTGAACATATCCCGTCCTACCATTCCAAACAGTACCAGTTTCGCACGGAAGATCCGGTTGAGAAACGACCGGCACAACCTGAACTCCCATTGACTCCCATTCTGGAAATTTGGATACATAACTCATATCATCGGGTGTGCGTACTCCATAGTAAAGAGTGCATGTCCTTCCACCGCTGCCCGGAGGGGCAATGTTGAGCTGTCCAGATTCAATTGCTGATCGGATAGGTGCAATTCCGCTTCCGGTAGCAAAAAGAAGTAGATTTTGAGTGGGGAAATCGTATTTGTACCCTTCGAGGTTTTCTTTCATAGGGAACCCGCCACCCATTGGTTGTGATATTTCGATTGAGGATGTGCCCTCGGTAAGCCAAGCATTGTTATCTTTTATTGGTTGTTTGCAGATGAAGATGAGATATACAATAGAAGATTATCAATGAGACTGCAGATCACTTGGATCTTACCAGTTTTCTTCACAAGAAATTCCCATGTGGCAGGAACGGGTGCTGCCTCTTCACCACCAGCTTCGTCAGCTGCAGTAATCGTTCCGGTTGGTGCACTTGCAATTGCCAAAAAGATTGGCTTTACATCGTCACCAGCTGTAGTTAATATTCAAAGCACAGAGGTTGGCATGTTAAATGGTAAATAATGAAATCAGTTATAAACATTGCTAACAGATGCCAATCGTCCAACAAACCTTCATTGCGCTGTTACTACTGATAGTAGTTAGTAAATCGAAACTCACCTCCAGCAGGACGAACCTGAACATACTGACCAGGCACAACAAACCCACTCCCATCTTCCACCTGAACTTTTAAACTAACACAAGTTCCCGAAGGACAAGCCTGAATCGTCGAATCGACAAATCCAGTAGACCAAATGGGTTCGGGGCCCCATCCCATGAAGAGACGGGTGATGTGCGATCGATGAGCCGATGGGGTGACGATGACATGCTGTGATTTTACGGGTGCTATGGGAGATTCGTGGCGTTGGATGCGAAAGGAGGAGGAGGGGGTGATGAAGGCTCCTGCGGTGGAGAGGCCGGCTAGTGTGAGGAGGGCGGTGAATCTCATGGTTGCTTTTGTGATGATCGGGTGGGTTGTGGGTTGTGGTGGAATCCATGGTGCTGACGTCAAAAGTCAGAAGAGGTCAAAAGATATCTCTTTGAAGAGATCTGTTTTGGTCATCCCCTGTTTCCCGCCACTATGCAGACCTTCGATGAAGAGAAGTGACCCCACCGTCGCAGGCACACTCTCACACAATGGCGCTGAACAGATAAGCTCATCCGGCGGACTTCAGTGTCCGTTCAGCTCTTTGGGCGTCGCTAAAGCGCTCTCTCTATTATTTTTCAGGTGGAGAACATCAGTCTGAGCATTAATATTATGGATAAGGTGCATCACGGTGCAAGTCTTGTGCATTCAATCCATTGTTGGAATTTGAACGAATTCTTTGTGCTTTGGAGCTATCGCTTTTGATAATGAACTGCACTCAATAACAGCCAGTGAGCCGGCGCTGCAAACAATCGTTGAGCTAGTGTCGATAAATTATTTCAATGGCTAGGAGAAGATCAATCGCTGCTGCTGCGGCTATTTTTGCGGCCACAGTCAGCTGCGATGGCCGAGCGGTTCATGTCGATGAAAGCAGCAGGCGCAATGAAAGCAGTAGCCGACATGCAAAGCGAGGCGCAAAAGAAAGAGAGCTCAACATTCGATTGCACCAGCGTGAGAGTCATATAAGAAGAGAAGAAATTAAGATCAACAGTAATCGACGAAGAAGACAGACTGATGCGTCATCCAGTAATTCTGGAATTGATCAGTTCGAGCCTATGACACAATTCGAACCAGTGTACCAAGCCTCTCATTATGTTCAGGTTGTATCAACCGAGAGCAAGAGTGGTAAATCTTTAGGCAAATCACATAAAGAAGGACATCATCTTATGAGGCCGCCTCAACATGTGCAGCAGCCGCCTCCACCTCAATATCCAGCTTCAAACGAGGCTTCTTGGTCTGATATAATGACGACAAGCGATGGAAATCAAGATTATGACGATGTCACATTCACCTGGAGTCAAGATGACGCTGCCCAAGATATCCAAGCAGACAGCGTTCAGCTTGAACATCAGCAAATTGCAATAGAGCAAGCGAATACCACCACCACCGAGCAAACAACTGACTTCAATACCTCACCACTATCACCTCAAGACCTTATACTCATTCAATATGAAAATATGGATGAAACCACCGACGACGATGATGATGCATTTCAATGGGCAGAAGATGATAATTGGATAAACGATGGACATGATGACAACTTTATTAACATGCCTTTGAACGGCAAGGCATCCAAACTGTTCAAGCATGGAGTTCATCATAGTGGCAAGAGTGGTAAAGGTAGTAAGACAGGTGACGGAGGTCATATTTGGGGTGGATCAGGAAGACCTACTTTTCAACCAAATCCAATTGATTCAATGCGTCCTATTGGAACCTCGAGTCCTACCAAGGCTAGTGGCCAATTGCCAACAACTTCGCCTCCAGTTTCATCGAAGGTTCCTACGCCTCAGGGTTTGCCAACGAACCAACCAATTAGTTCGATTGTACCGCCAACACCTTCACCTTTCAAGGCCGTTTTGCCTCCTCTCACTTGGGCAGGAGTAGACAATTGCTCCTTCCTATATCCATGTGATATCTGCACCGGAGACTGCGATCAAGATTCGGATTGTCAAGCGGACCTACGATGTTTTAAGCGTGGTGAAGGAGAAAGCACGCAAGTACCAGGGTGTGCTAGTGGCGGTCCTGGAGACATTGCAGGCGCTGATTATTGCTATGATCCATCGGGCACAAGTGCGAAGCCTACTAGAAGGCCGATTGACGCTTCAAGAATTCCTTCAGCAATTGGGTCATCAAGTCCTACAATGAGAGGAAGCCGGATGCCTGTTCAATCTCTGCCACCCAATTCTCTTACACCTTCTTCAACAGGCGGTGGGGATTTGCCATCACTTGAGTTTGTTGGAGTCACTGGCTGTTCAATCACTTCTCCTTGTGATACTTGCCAAGGAGACTGTGCCTCTGATCTAGAATGTCAAGGATCATTGAAATGCTTCAAGAGAGCAGATGGTATGAAGAACCAAGTACCTGGATGTGCTGTTGGAGGGAAAGGAGACATAGCTGGTGCTGATTATTGCCATGATGAGAATACCGGAGTGTCTTCTCCTATGCCGACCAAGAGTCCTGTTTCAGGGGAAACATTGCCTCCTTTGATTGCCTTCCCAACTGTATCTCCAGATGCTGGCACATCCACAATAGGACCTATTGTCACTGCACCGTCATTAAAACCTTCTTCTATGATGCCAGTATCGTCCGTTCCGTCTATCACTAAGTTGCCTAGTAGCAGTTCAGCTCCATCAATATTCGTCATGCCTCCTGAATCCGAAATGCCATCTTCCACTGCTGCGACGGAAAAGTATTTGATTCGATCTCGTTCAAGAACGTCGGCAGAAGACTGGTGTGCCAGTGGCGCGTTGTCACCAGACTACTACCAGCTCATGCTCGCACCGTGTATTGCAGATACTAATGACCCCAAGGCCTCTACTCCCATGAGAAGAATCGAACAAATGGATCAGCTTTGGACTATGGACGGTATTGGATTGATTCACAGTGTCTATGATTATCAACGCTGCATGGCAGTCCAATCTGATCCTAGTGTACTTGATGAAGCCGGTGTTGAGATAGTACCTTGCGATTCCAATAGCACACTGCAAAAGTTTGTCTACAAGGAATCAAAGGCTACATTGACTCTTCAAGGAGATAGGTACTCACCTTATTGCGTGACTTATCTGGGAGACACTGCAAGCAAAGGTTCTCCATTGATTTTGGAACGATGCGAATCCGAGGACAAGTTTGGATGGGATTTCATACCAGAGGAGATGTATGGCCAGCCATCTCCTTCTCCTACAGTCACGTTCCCTGTTTTGAAGTACAATGGAAGAGATGCATGTAAACCAGGTTCTCCATGTGACTCGTGTACTGGAGATTGCGACAAAGACAGCGATTGTAAATCTGGGCTCCTTTGTTTTCAGAGAGCTAAAGATGACACTTCACAAGTTCCTGGGTGCGAGGTTGGTGGCACGCAAGATATTCCTGGTGCAGATTATTGCTACGATCCCGAATCTCCCTTGCCTCCATTGATTTGGTTGGGAGAAGGAAACAAGGGCTGCTCCAAGACACAACCATGTAATCGATGTACTGGATCTTGTACAAAAGATACAGATTGCGTTGCAAACTTGAAATGCTTTATGAGAAATGAGGGCGAGGACACATTGATTCCTGGCTGCAGCGGGGGTGGAGCAGGAGATCATCCAGGTGAGTTGAATCGACTCTATCGTTGTTGCTATCATAACAAGTTTTTCTCTAACAACTTACACCTGCCGATAACAATGCTAGGTGGTGATTACTGCTATGATCCCAATGCCGAGCCTCATCCTACAATACAACCATCAGGATCAGGGGTGCCATCACCGCTAATATCACTTCGTTGGAGAGGATCTGATGGATGCACGCCAGACAGTCCTTGCCCAATATGCACTGGTGATTGTGATGATGATGAAGACTGCGAATCATCATTAGAGTGTTTCAAGAGGTATGCCGGAGATCGAGGTCAAGTGCCTGGCTGTGATGTAGGTGGTTTGGGAGATATACCAGGAGGTGATTATTGTTATGATCCAAAAGCAGCACCAGAAAAAAAGCCGACAGAATCTCCCGGAGAGATGCCTGCATATCCTCCTTCAGAGCAAGTACTTGGACCGAATGATAGTTAGATTTCCTCTCTAGGAGTATATTCAGAGTTCATAACTGTACAATTCTTGCCATAAATCTAATAAATAGCTTAAAGAAGAGATGGTGAAAGAAGCCGAAGTATATTCGATTGAGAGTATCATGTGATTTGGAGTAGTAGCGAGGTCGCTCCTCCTGCCTCCCTTTTCTTAAACTTCTCCCGCCAGAAATGGGTTGAGTGCAGTTTAAGAAGAATGTTGTTCGACAAAAAATCACATCCAAAAGCTTGTAGCGTGCGAGGGTTGCTCTGGTAGCTCAAAAATAAATTGTGCTCATGGATGGCCAAGGCAGCACCATGTGGGAATCCATCGGGCTATGTTTGCTCTCCTTCATTTCATTTTGGTGCCAGAGCGTTGTCACGGAAGAAAGGTGTGTTTATGTGTTTCTCTCCAGATTGCAAAGTTCTATTATTGTGAAGATTGCACTAAATATCCGGCCTTCCTCATCAAAGATTGGTGCCTGCGTTGAATGTGATATCAGAATATTACAACATTCCTGATGATATTGCCGGAGCTACATTAATGGCTTCAGGAGCTTCTTCACCAGAACTATTGTGCACACTGGTATCCCTATTCATCACCCATTCCTCTTTGGGACTAGCGACAATCGTCGGTTCTGAAATATTCAATCTATTGATCATAGGTGCAGGAAGTGTATATGCTAGTAAAGTTCATAAAGTTCCGCATGAGAAGTATGGAAGTAGATATTTGGTTCTTGATAAGGTTATGGTGGTTAGAGAAGCTCTGTTTTATGGACTAAGTATTGCACTACTGTATCTTGCTCTGAGTGAAAGTGGGGTGGTCGTGGTTCAATATGAAGAGAACGGGGGAGAAGAGATGGAAGAAGATCGCATCATTGTTCCGTTTTGGAAGTCATTTCTGGTCTTTGGATTGTATGTTGTGTACGTTATATTTTGCGCCAACATGTCCACGATTATGAGCATGCTACATCGTATATTTAGCTTTGGGTTAGTAGCAGATGAAGCACATGACAAACACCAGACATTGGAGAGAGGCCTGGACGTGGGGAATGTGGCAACGCCGAGCAGTGTTCATTACATGGTAATTGAAACTTCAACCTGCTTCAATGTATGACACGAAGAAATCAATGCTGACACTACCTTTGTTGTTATCTATACTTCAGAGCTTTGATGAAGGAGAACTTCGTGAACTGCCATACCTTTACAATGTCACGACAGAGCCAGTCGAAAATTATGTACAAATTGAAGGAGGCAGAACACAATCAACTGATGACGCAGAAAGTCATGCAGGAGATGATCACGATGTTCACATTACCATGGGAGAAGGTAGCGAAAAGAGGAGTTACTTAGCCAAAGCTTTCAAGCTTATCAAACCAAACCACTTATTGACTCGTGATGAGTATCCCCCGGAAATCAATGAGGTGTTTGAACTAAACAGTGGTAGCAACCACGAAATTGGCTGTTTTCTCTGGCAGAGATCAGTCTTTTACAGCAAAGCTTTCTTTGGGTCTCATGCATTTCATTTGAGATGGTTCACAATCACCCCGAAACGAATATCCTCATCTCCAGATCGTCTGGAACCAACGAAGCACGAAATTATTTATCCTCTTTTTGGCGAAATACATGTTGATACACACAGGCTCATCTTCAACATTGTTCACCCCGTGAAGGGTAAGCACAACTTCACGCTGATGGCCCCGAGCAAAGCTATATTTGAAGCTGTCTTGAACTCATTCCAAGTATATATGGAGACAAATGAACCCCTACGAGTTCAAGGAGTCCTTGAGCTGGAAGAAGAACTGGGAGTAACAGACGCAGATGAACATGTCACGCTTATTGAACGCCCAACCAATGCAACCTTGGTAGAAACAATACTTTGGTATTCAGTGCTTCCCCTTCGATATGCTATGCATTACACGCTTCCGGATGTTCGTCATCTTGATCATCATGGCGAAATTACGACATCCATTAGATATGCTTACCTGTCTACAATTACATGCTTGATTTGGCTCATATTAGGTAAGTTCATTGACTATCAGCACTTTGTGAATTCACATAGGTCTTCATACCACAGAATTGTTACAATCAATCAGGATCGTATGCCATGGTCACATCGCTAGAGTCTCTAGCAGATCAAATAGGTATCTCCAACGAAGTAATGGGCGTCACCCTGTCTGCAGCTGGAACCAGCATGCCAGCTTATATTGCCTCCCGTATTGCAGCTGAGCGGGGTTTTGGTAATCAAGCCGTGGCGAATGTATTTGGCTCTAACACCTTTAATATTGCTATTGGATTGGGTCTGCCGTGGGCTATTTACATCGCAGCTAATGGATTCGAACCGTATCAGGACTTAGCAAATGAAGGTATTCTTGAGTCAATGCTCATTCTGGCGGTCACGTTAGTAATGTTCGTCGTTCTGATGGTTTCTAGTGGTTTCGTGTTGCAAAAGTGGCATGCGGATATGTTTGTGCTGCTCTACGTCGTGTATATTCTCTATGCAATACTATCTTGAGGCGGCAGAGACCATTAAGTTCTTGAGGAATCGATTGGGCTTTGGTTGTATCAAGTTAGATTCATTATTTCAACATGTATAAATAGCTATTTGCTATTGCCTTGCTCCTTGATGAAATCTACTAGCTTGCATATCCTCGCAGCAAGGCCTTTATTTGCAGTCTCCAATGACTTAGTTCTTTCTATTTCGCCAGAGAGCTTCGTCGAAAGAGCTGCATTAGATTCAGTCAAGCTCTTGTTTTCTTTTTCAAGCTTTTCAAGTCTTGCCTCGAGGTCTGCCTTCTCTTTCAGACTAACAGAGTTTGGATGAGGTGGAGGCAGTGGTCGAATGGGCTTGCTTGTCTTTGCGACTTCTTCCTTCTCGTCACGAAGATGGAGATTTTCCATCCGTAGTTTGACCACTGTCTCTTTTATTGATTGGTGATCAGCTTTGAGAAGCTGCATGGCTTCGTTCTTTTCTTCCAATTCGATTGTCAGCCTTTCGTTCTCCTCTCGGAGGTCGTCCAAGCAATCGTTCTCAGATGAAATTTGAGACTCTTGTCGTAAGTACTCGCATGCATTCCTTTCTAATTCAAGCTCATCCTCGAGATCAGCATTCTTCGACTTGAGATCATCAGCAGCCTTTTGTGCAGCATCTAGTTTGGTCTTAGATTCCATGAGAGATTCTTGCAGCACTTCATTCTCTTCTTTTAGGATGTCAAGTTCTTGGCAGCGTTCCATGAGCTCTGCGTTTTCATCAACCAAATCACATATTTTGTTTAGAAGTTCATCATTACATCCATTAGAATCATCATTGCTGGCTTTCAATAGTGTGTTTTCTTCTCGCAGTTTCTCTAGACTTGCTTGAGATTGCTTGAGCTGTGACTGCAGATCTTCACACTGTCTTCTGTTCGTTTCAAGTAGTTCGTCGTATGACTTTTGAAGTTGGGTATATTTATCGTTCAGTTCTTGAGCCTCAAAACTCGCCGTGTCAATAGCACAAAGGCTCTTTTTTACTTCTTCCATATCCTTATCATCGTGTCCAGCTTCACCAAATGAGTTAGAGTTCTGAGCTGAATACAGCTCGAACAACTTTGCCATATTTCTTTCAAGATTAAGTATCTTCTCAGCTCGAGATTCATCATCAACCTCTCGTTTTTTTGCGTTATCCTCCAGATCAAGAACCTTGGTACTCAGAAGCGCTGCTCGGTCCATCCAATTCTTGAGTTCCTTCTTGTGTAACGATGACACGTTTGCGAAGCCTTTGCGTTCCTTCTTTAGCTGAGCTTCGAGTTCTGTCTGCTGAGCTGTCAACACCCGTACGACTTTATCAGAGTTTGTTCTGAAGGCATCTCTCTCACAGGCCAGTTCACTCAGTTCATGTTGAAGTCTTTCGATGGTACTCTCATTCTCAATTCTAGCCTCATGTAGACTTGAAATCAGCTCTAGTGTTTCGGTGGACACAAAGCTCTCGGTTGAAGCTGTGCTTTGATCACCTCTACTCGCAATGCGTCGGAGCTGCTGCTTTTTGTGTTGGCTTAGGTCAAGGTCGGACCTGCAGCTGCTGCTATGCTCAGAAGTGCTATCATCATGTGAACGATTGCGCATGAAGCGATTTGAGGGTCTTTCCCGTTCTACTTGGATAGATCTATGATCAGTGGTACTCTTTGAACCACTAGAACCACTCTCGAGTTCTGTTCTTTCGGGTTCATTCTCAGGGAATTGAGAACAAGACGAAGCCAATGTATTAGTAGTGAAACGACTTGACTCTTCCCTGATTCTCTCAAGACTGTGGGATGCACCGGCACTTGCAGAGCTCATTCTTCGATTTCGGCACATTGACCTGCTGCGATTGACAGATGGTACACTTCTCATATCATGAAAACTCTTGGATTTCGTCTTGTGATACAGCCTGATATCACTTTCTAAAGTGATGCTGGATACACTAGACGTACTTGTATCGATGTCCCTCCCTTCTTCTTTCATAACTTCGTCTTGAATGCTTAATTTTCGACTTATGAAGTCCTTACTCTTGTTGTTGCGGCTGCTTCGACTACCGCTGCTGCTGAGTCTTCGCACAGGTAAAACATTGCTACCACTGCTCCCTAAAGAGTCTTTGAGATCACCGACTGATTCAACTTCAGTGTCTAGAGTTCTATCTAGGCTAATGCTTCGTTTAACAATATCGATTTCGCCGACTACATTACGTGTGCCCATAACCGAGCACGTTAAGGAGCTCACCGTGCTTGCATTAGTGCTCGGCTTCGATTCATAATCGCTACCTCGGTCTTGATTGGCATTTGAGCGCAGAGATCTGCGTAGCAAACTGATTCCAGGGGACATGATTATATTCCAGTCTCTTTGATGAACAACTAATAATGTAATGCAAATGAAGAATAGATGAGTCCATGTGCAGGTGCAACAAAATCTCTCCTCAATCGTATCGATGCCTAAATAATTGCACCAATTGATTGCATCGTCGTGTCAGAAATCGACTACTGTTTCACACATCATCTACAAAGCACTCTCATCTATCACTCACTGTTCGAAATCACTAAACTATTTCCACTACTAAAGTTTGGATGTTCTCTCAGGCAACAGCAGTATGATGAGAGACGAAGTGAATACCGCACGGTACCAGTGCGACAACAAGAGCACGAACAGTTGTAAGGGGCCGCTGTATTGGTTGTTATTTGTGTGTTCTGTTGGTTGGTTTTGGTTGTTTCATCCTTCATCGCCTTCATCCTTATCCATATCTCAAAACGTGAGACACCGGCACAAACATCAAACGAAAATGCCACTCGTGAACGATTTGATGTCCCATCATCAGAGAAAGTCTGTTGCGTTGATCGTGCCTATCTTTGAATTACTTAAGGAAATTCGTGTAGTCAATTTGTGTACCCGGCCGCCTTCTCCTTTTTTTGTTTGAAGAGGAGGCTGCTGTTAAAACTTGGGCTTCATTTCATGGTTGTTGATACTATTGGGCGATGGAAGTCTATTAGTAATACTATTATTCTAGTTTGGATTGGTTCGATTTTGATTGGTTGGGCATGCGTTTGATTTGATTATTATCTAGAGAGAGGCTTAAAAGTAGCTAAGTATGCTTTCGATGTAACTCTAGCTTGGATTTGTTCGATTTTGATAGGTTCGGGGCAGGCATGCGTTTGATTTGATTATTAGAGTCTTAAAAGTAGCTAAGTATTGCTCAAAATTACACAACATGGAGTACATCTCCAATCAACATTACTCTCCAAAGGTGACTTTACTCTCATGGTAACATGAAGGATTACAAACAGGTAACACGTCTGCTAAGGCTTGCCTGAGGATCCTGGATATACTTCGTCATTTCTGTAAATGAAATGAATGAAAACGTCAACAGTAAGAAGTGAATTCATATTGCCTTGATTCTCGATCATAAAACAGTAACTCACCAATGCCATCCTTCAAATTATTACTATATTCCAAGTTCATCTCCTCTAGCTTGGTTTGAACCACTCCCTCCCAAGCAAGTGTGGCCATGTGATCCCTATAAGAATCTAACCGATTGAACACAACGTTGTCAGCTGAGACATAAGAGCCTGCACCCAAGAAGCGGTGCTTTTCAAGGTCAGTCAAGTCTGTAAGGTACAGTGTCTTCGAATGATCTAGCAGAAGGAAGTCAAACTTCACAGTGCCGTTGAAATGTTTCTTAAGAACATCACTCAACAAGTCGCCATCCTTGACCAAAATGGGAGACACAAATTTATCCACTTTGCCCAATCTAAAGATGCTCTGGGCAACATTCATCAACTTGCTCGACACTTCAGTAGTAATTACCTCGAATTGGACATAGTTGGCTCTGGAATCCCCCGTAGCTGTAAGCTCAATCAACATCGATTGGATAGCATGACACATGACAAGAGCGGAATAGCCACAATAAGTCCCCAAATCAAGAGCAACAAACTTCTTTGACTTTCCGTTGTACAATTCATCAGAATGCCTGGCGATAAAATCGTGTAGCGATCGTTGCAAAAAGTTACGGACAACGACAGCCTTTTCGTATCCAATATGATACATCCACTGCTTGGAGAGGCAGTAGTTATCAATACTCTTCAAGATAATACGGGCCGGTTCCAGTTCGTTTGTGACACCATCAGCCGTGTTGGAGGTGGAGGAGCGCCTGAAGAGTTTTTGATGGTGGCGGTCTAAATCTTTCTGGACGTAGAGTAGCAAATCATACTCGGCGTGCACTTGGAATGTAAAGGCTCCGTTGCGTGGGTCTCGTTGCAGTAGAAGGCTGTTGGCCGAGTGACGTTGCTTGGCGTGGGTGTCGTCCGCGGAAAAGCTGTCGGCATTTTCAAGTTCAGCATTCAAGGCCTCGCTTGACGATGTATCCTTGAATGAAGAAGAAGGTGTCACAGCAGCAGGTGAAGCAGCGGCCGTCTGGGTAACACGCATGGAGCTCATTGAACTTTCAACAGACACTGAGGCCGGCTCGTAGCTATAATCGCCCCGATAGGAATACAGAGATCCAAATGAAAATTCATCTTGCTGAAAAAGAATCGCGTCCGGCTTGGGAGGCACGATGACGAGGCTATTGTCGTTGGCTACGGATGGTGAGAATAACATGGTGTGGATGGTACTATAATGGCAAAAGTTGTGGTGGTGCGTTCATTGATTTTCATTATTTGCAATTGATGGTTGACGCCAAACGCCAAGTTGAAGTCTGGAAGATAAAAGATACCCTACTACTGGAACTTTGCATTTACATCATAGAAACGATACCTTGGTATCACATAAGCCAGATTTTGAATCAATCCAACCTACAGATCTGTAGATGAACACCAAATTCAATTGAAAGCGATTTGGCATTACTTGGCGCCACATGAATCAGTGACATGAGACATCATGAACCTGAACCCCTTTGTCTCAGCAAGAAGCAAAGGGGATCAGCTGAATCATTTTCTAAGCAAGAGAAACAACAACTATGTTACAAAATGCCATCCATCAAAAAGATAATTGTTGGACAACAAGCTTGGCAGTAGTTGAACCTAGAGAGGCATAGTCTCGATGATGCTGACACCCTATATCTTACCTTTTGAGTAAGGTTAGTTTGACATGAGATAATATAACAAAAGTTATCGAAATGACAGGTTCTTCCACAGATCAAAGTTGAAGTGGAAGATAATCAAGATCATTTACGTTCTTAGTTGTTTTACTTTTGACCAGGCCCATTCCAATTTATCGATATCAAAGATAGTTCTATTAGGATTCGTGATTCATTACCTTCCTAATCTCGTTTATCATTTTAAGGTAACATAACGAAACTTTTTAACGAAATTTGTTGCAAAAGAAGGGGAAGCACTCCCTGATGACTTGTTTTGTTTTACCACGTCATTGAAGTACGAACTACTTCCGTTTTCTGGATAACTCCGAAGATGACCGCAAGACCGACCCAATGACTGCATGGACATGTAAAAGACACATACCTGAAAGACATTTTGATTAAACTTGAAGGGAATTTTGTTGTTGTACTTAACCATTAGTGAATAACAAAGAAAATCGGATAATTAGTTCTTCGCAGCTTCTAGTCCTGAAATATTTCAAGATTAGTTCTCAATCAACAAACCATGAATGCTTTTTCTGCATTTCAAAGGCCTTTGTACACACAAAACGCAATACAATTTCATTCCATTGTTAGCATCAGTTTCATATCACATATCACCATCGTCTCGCCGCTCCTTCGTTGAACGCTTTTACTGGTGCTGCTTGCTGTTAGAGCTTTGTTTGGTGTGTTACATTGATGTTTTCTTGATATTTTTTTATCTGTTAATGTTTGGCATTGTCTGCCGCTGCTTGCCGATTCTCCATATTTTCTTCGTCGGCATTGGTTGTCTATTGTTGTCATCCGGCTCATTTCTATTGAAGGCACTGTCCTCCCGCCCTGGTCTATCTTCGCTCCTCGGCTGCCAACTCAATCGGCCGCCATCTTAACTCTCCTTCTACTGCCATTATCAATCAACGACCACGACCATGATGAACAGCATTTAGTTCAGCCCACGCAGCTGAAA
>JALLPI010000171.1:0-28056 GCA_036939935.1 Cyclotella atomus | reverse complement strand
GGTAGACTGTAATGCTCATTATTAATCAAGTACAAGTCAACGTAACCAATGTGTGCGCTATGTCTAGCAGTAAGACGGCTAACAAAAAATCACGGGAACTGTAAGATTTAGAGGACTGATGAGAGGCACTCTCTTTAGGTCACAAGCAGCAAGCAGCTGTCATTGCTCCTATGATGAGGCTCTTGCCATAGTTCGTTCAATCGGTAAATATTGGGATTATGTAGATACTACTTGAGATGATGTTTGATAAAATATTCATGTTAAACATTGAAATAGCGACACATAGACTCTTATGAACTAACAAATGAAGAGATGGCTAGTATTCGGTAGCAATAATCTATCCACCCTGCCATTTTATCACATGAACGGGTTGAGATTTTGGCGCAGTTTTCTCTCCAGAAGAGCGTTCGCCTGGTCGCCTTCCTTAGGAACATCTTCACTGAGTGTTGACGATGCGATGCGCTCTTGTAAAGACCCAGTGGATGCTGGAGATGCACGAATTGTTGACAATGGGGTGGTTTCACTGAAAGTTGGGCTCGTCATTGTAACATCGCCGCTTGTGTCATCTGCCGAGTTAGCATTAGAAGATGCTGTATCAGGCGTCACAATCTTGACGTGCTGCCCAGCATGGATTCCCTTTGTCTGTGGTGTCGCCAGTATAGAATTCTTGATCGCATGACTGCTAGCTGCACCGGCGAGCTCCCCTTCTTTCAAAAGATTACCCCTGAAAACATCGCCCTCTTGCCACATAATACTCTGCGACGATAAAGAGATCCTGTTAACCACATTCAAGAAACTAATAAACATACTACGATTCCGCAGCTTACCTCAATATCGTGCAAGAAATGCTGCTGTGGCCCAATCACCATTCCAGGACGACATATCCTCATCCATCCAATAACCTCCCTCGCCGTTAATCTGTAGTGCTTCATCAAGTACGCACCAATGCACGTTCCTGTCCTTCCAAGACCAGCCTTACAATGAATTGCCATCGCCTCATCTTTACCTACCGATTCCATATCCGCCACCACGGCTTGAAGTATTCTCATCTCAGGACAGGATCCATCCAAATAATAATGCTGCACGTGACGTATTCCTACCTTCTCAAAGTCGTTCTCATCGTAACACTTTTTGTTCAGACGTATGACGAGCTTTACATTCTGCTTTAGGAAGTACGGGATGTAATCTGCGGGTGTGAGCATGCAGAATCCTTCGGGTGTGATGACCTTTTGGTTCTGTGGGCCGGCAAATGCCAGTATTTTCTTAGAGACTATCCAATTCAAGTCTCCATTTTCGACTTGTTCAAAGTACTCGTATTCTTCGACGCTGAATGGATCGGGGCTGTTGGTGTGCACACCTGGGGGTAAGGATGTGTTTGCGAGTGACGGTGGTGGCACATTGTTGGGAGTATTATTGTACCTGAAGAAACCTAACTGCCTGGCCTTTTCAAGTCCACAAAGGCAATCCCAAACTGAAAGGTCATACGTGCAAACGATGGGTGATGCATCATGAAAAGGCGGCAGAGGGTTCACCCTCGTAAAAGGTATAAGATCTTCCTTGTCACTGTGATGCATGCTACCACTCGAATTCGAACTGGAACTACCCAAACTATTCCTTCTCCTCCACCTTGGTGGCAAACTAACATTCTTCCCCTCGACTCCCTCACATTGCCCATCATTCTGCTCTCTAAATCCCCAATACGCCTCCTCCTTACTCCTCCCAAGGTACAACATACTCCATGCACAAATCAAGAATGTCGCATTGGCCTTTTGTTCTCCTTTAGGACCGGAGTAATAACACAATATGCAATCTTTGAACTCGGGCGCCACCAGTTTGTGATTTACCAGCGAGCAAAATCTAGCTAGTTGACCGAGGTTCAATGGGCCAAAGTCTAGAAAGAAGTTCCAGTAGATTAAACTCGAGTCTATCGAAAAGTAGTGAATTTCTTTCTTCGAAGCTGTTGACTGCGAGGAGGGTTCATTCGTATCGGAGTCTGAATTAGTTTCGGATGGGAAGAATTTGAGAGGGGAGTAATACAGCCGATTGGGAATGATCTCTACAGCCCCCCATAGCTGATCTTGAGAGTGGCAATGTGTTTGATCCATTTTTGAGTAGATTAGTGATGGGTTGAATTATATTTGACTGGCAATACTTGTAGCGAAGAAGAACTTAGTAATTCTGGTAACTGATTTGACATTCAAGTTTGGTTCACGTAGACAATCGTGGTACTGATTGGCGAAGAAGATAAGTTCAGTAAGAGGAGTATGAATAAGGCGACGATGAATGCATACGAGACAAACCAAACACAAGTGAAGTAAGATAGGCTCAAACACACGAACCGCTTTGCATCTGAATCGAAACAAATTGGGCTTGAGAGGCCACGTCGTGGGCGGTTTCATCACAAGCCAGCTTCCCATCTCACGCTTGAGAAGTTCAACAGCACGAGACTCGGAGTTAGAAACACAATTCTAGCTCTGGAACTGCGTCCAAACTTCATGATTCCACAACACGACGACAAATAACAGCGCTTCTCAAGCTATCATACGAGCTCACTCGTATCAGATAATCAGATGCCACCTTCTCTTATACTCATGAGATTGCAGCCATCGCAACAGGTTTTGCGCAATTCTGGCACCATTGGTAGTTGGGGTAAGCAGCAGCAACATCATGAGGACCTCGGGGCTCGGGGCATAGCTGATCTGATCAATCAAGTCTCTCACATGCACAAGATGTATCTCTTATACATGCAACCAATACATTAAATTAGTCAATCGATGCGACGAATTAAACTCACGCCAAGCCGTTAGCAGCAGCAAATGTAGATAGCAAACCGTCTCTTTCTCTCCAGCAACTCATCAGTGCATCTACACAAGCATATATTGTCGACGCAGCTCGACGATCGACGACCAAGGCCAATCTACACGCTGGCTGTCAGCTTAAATATCATACGCGAGGGCACACATCGCATTCAATATTTGGCCCAATATTTCAAATGTACTCACAGAACAAGTTATCTCATTTATCGTCAATGCATCACGGCATGGGGCTGTATTGAGGTGCACCTTCACTCACAGTTTTAGATTGCCACTCTCCGTTCAAATTCGGCAGCAAAATCTTTGAATTCGTTTGAATTTGCCATGTCGACCAAACTGCCCACTTGCTATTTTGGCAGCTGCTTTCGGTTGAAGTTGAAGTAGAGCTAAGGAAGAAGTTGTTTGGCACATAGTTGAGGCAATTTCAGACCAAGTAATTGGATTAATGTTTTGGATGACAATTACCACTGATCACCCCAATTAGATACAGCTAACCTTGATGCATCTTCTGCAGGCAGAGGAAGAAGCAACATAATGGCAGTTTGTTCAGTGACACCTTGGTCACGCTCACTCTGCTTTGTCATGCATCTAGGCCGCACCAGCCTGCCTTTGCCTCCTCTGTATCTTTACCACTACAAACTATAACTATATCAAGGGCTCCAGCTGCATTTGCTCTTCACCGCACTTCACGCTGTAAATGTCTCAGGGAGACCTCCCTCCTCCCCCTAACCAAACAATCGAGTACTGACCCCCCCAACCTCCTCCTCCAGCTGATACCCCAGTGAAAGCTGACCAATGCAAAAACGATGGCTTAAGTACCATTGAATACAATTTGTTAGAGACGGCAAATTTTCAACTTCAACTCAGCTTGAAGAGACTCAGGTGGATCGTGTCTGTGGTTTTTGCGGCCTCGCTTCTGCTGTTGCTTATGCTCCTGATTACTTATAGTGATTATATTTGTGAGTTGTGATATTAATTAACTTGAAACTCTTTGAGAATTGAAGCTAACAACTTCTTTCAGTTAGTTGCTGTATCTAATATGGCAGCTCCCTTTCTTATGCTTGGTTCAACTTGGTTTGAGTTTTATATCTATCGAAGTTCGGAAGCACCGCGATTTCTACCTTTGTTGTTAGATGCTTTTGTATGATACTCAAAATAATTTTGTACGAGATTTTAAAGGTTAAATTTTTCACTTTTTTACTTCGCGCTTCGCTGCCGCCGCCTCATTTATCTGGGCCTCTAGAAGTAGATGTCTATAGATCTCTGCCTCTGTGCACTCCCATCTTCTTGTCTCATGTACAATCGCCTCTATGGATGCGGCCACCGTACCAAACAGCAGAAGGACGCTGAAGCAAAACGGCAGCCGCTATCAGATATGCATCGGTTCCCTGATAGGCATTTGGTCCATTACAAGCATCTACTTGCTGGCTCTGCTCGATCCTGGCATCAACATCCTCCATCATCCACATCTCAAGGGTTCCATCACTAGCAGACAGAACCGTAAACCACCGAGCAAGTTACCCAGGTATCCAATAGATCACAGGGGCGCTCTTCATCTGAGCAGCAACAGCACCAGTAATAACAAGACTCTATCGGACGAGGCCATATCTCAATGCCACAAGGCACTCTGGCACACACTCGAAACAACCACCCACGTCCTCCCCAACGACGAAACATTCGTGATGACCGGCGACATTCACGACATGTGGCTTCGAGACTCCGCCGCCCAGATCCACCCGCTCCTAATACCCAATGTCTACCAGGGCAAATCTCTAGTGCAGCTCGACACCAAACTAGAACGCGTCGTGTCTGGCCTCATACTCAAAACTGCCCGGCTTATCCGTCATGATCCCTACGCCAATGCATTCAAGATACACAACAATACGGTACATTCAAAGTGGGAGCAGGAAGCGCTGGGAAGAATGGGATACATCGCCACGCGGAACTACGAGCTGGACAGCGGCTGCTACTTCATGAGGATGCTCTACTTCTTTTATCAAAACTTTCCAACTCATACGGTACTGCTGCGAAGAGAGGTGCGAGAGGCAGTCACCATCATGATTGATCTTTGGATTGCCGAGCAGAAACACGAGCTGGATGCCTATCCCACGGGAGAATTGTTCGATTGCCTTCAGTGCAATCGGCCTTACCGGTACAATCCGCGAGAGTTGAAAAACAACGGCAAGGGCACAAAGACCAATGCCACGGCCGGGTTGACGTGGAGTCCGTTCCGTCCGAGCGACGAGCCGGCTTTGTATGGTTATTCCATCCCGTCCAATATGTTTGTCGTTTCAGTGTTGGATTACATGATGGAGATGGCTGCATCGCTGTGGAAACAAGACAATGACAGTCATGATGCCAATGAAGATACGTCGTCGCTGCAACTATTACTACAAAAAGCAAAAAAGCTCAAGGACGAAATCCAAGATGGCATCGACCGATACGGGATTATACATCACGAAACACACGGCAATATGTACGCTTACGAAGTGGACGGATTCGGTAACTACTTTTTGGAAGATGACGCCAACATACCCAGCTTGCTTTCCATCCCCTATTTAGGGATCAAGTACGATAAACAAGTCTACGCCAACACCCAACGATTCATCTTTTCCAAAGACAATCCGCAGTATGTCACGGGACACAACGAATACAATGGAGATATCGAGGGTATAGGCTCATCGCACACTCACAACCTATTACCGGATGATATATGGCCCATGTCTTTACTGATGAAGGGTCTAGTATCCGACAATGCCACGGAGAAGATTTATTTGGTGCATCAATTGCTCAAGGCTTCGGCGGGTACCGGTTGGATGCATGAGAGTTTTAATGCGAATGATCCAAAGAGATTTACGAGGAGTTGGTTCTGCTGGCCGGATTCACTGTTTGCCGAATTGGTCATGTCGTTGACGGATGATTGTTCTCGTCCAGATGTGGAGGGTGGGAGGTATAGTATTATGCAATGGAGTGATAATATTACGTATGCGGGGAGTGTGTTTTCTGCTGTTGGTTAGTAGATAGGCTAGGTGTTGTAATATTCACATGTATTGTAGCAGCAAATCATCATCCAAATGCCATAATAATCCATTGAGCGACAAGAGAGCTTCCATTGAGAACCATATTGACTCTGTCTTCAAGGTCTTCGAGACAACAATACTCTTCCATAGTAGTTGCATGAGAGTACAGGACATCGTCAATGAGATATGCATGCCGTCTGATGACCGATCGATGAAGTCTCAGCTTCCGATTAATCAAACACACCAAGTTGTCCCTGTCATAGAGCAGTCTCCAGTTGCTGGTGCCAGAATCACTCTCAGCATTGTCTAAGCCAACTCCTCTCGACTGCTCAACCATTCTGTTCAACTCCTCAAGGATGAAAGTTCTCCGGTAAATCGCCATGATTTGAAGCTGAATTGTCAATCTGATTTCTTCGCGTGTGATCTGATTCATAGACGTGTCCATGGTGCTCCTTGGCATAGCCATCTTTGAGGTACGAGCAGTACACACGAGACTTGCAATATTTCAGGCAGACTTTTGTGATTGTTTAACGAAGCCTGTCTATCAGAACTCACTCGTTTTTTTTGATAAATTTGTTGTGAAGTGTAGGAAAGTGTGAAGAAGAACAAGACGTTGAGACAAGTGATTGCCGCATGCCTTCAGTATCACTGCACTGCCCTGTAGTGACTGCCGCTTCAGGCGACGCAGAGTAATACTTGGTGATGATTGTGTATTCTCAGAGATAGCTCTAGGGATATGATCTGAACATCGACATACTGCATCATTGCACTGCCACATCTCGTACTGCCCGTGTGATTGCCGCTTGGGTTGAGTGAAGCAACTGTATCATCTCCCGAGGAAAAAAAGTTGCACTGACGCATTTCGGAATATTACATTGCACTGCCCTTGCGGTACCATATTATGACTGCACGCTGTAAAAGAGGTAGGAGTGAAGCAGAGTCGCATCAGTTCTTACATACTTATCATCAGCAATGGTGAGCGGGTGGTCATTCAAAAGGCTGTGTGGTGTCGTTCATACAGATAAAATACAGTACCTAGAGATGATTTGCTAGTAATATTATTTTACATCATGCTTTCAGCTCTTTCATCAGATTATCCTCAAAATATGAATATGATCCTCTTACTTCTTTGTACACTTGTATTTAGATTGCATTTGCACTTTCCAGCCTCACAGCATTCCAATCAGCTCCAAAATGCCAACAGCTACATTGCGAACAACCTCTATAATGCCTTCCAGCTCTAATCCATCGATTCCTCCAGCAGCCACATCTTCCAACGCCGTTCCGGCAGCATCCGCGGCATCTTCATCCAATTCAGGATCCAGTCCAGTCAATTCTCGTACACCATTGGCCAAGCCAGCCAATCCACCGACAACACCATTCAGAATACTGCCGGCATCACCACCGGTAGCAGCAGCTTCGGTAAGTACAGAATCCAAATCCGTAGCACCGTCTGCCAAATCAGTCAACCCCTCCAATCCCTCGAGATCAGCGCCACTCGTTGAAAGTTGATTGAAGCCATCGGCCAAGGTATCCAAAATCGAGGCAGAATCGCCAAAGAAGTACCCCACAGCCGAAGCCAAGGCCACACCCGTCAACACCCGACTTTCCAAGGCAGGGCTCAGCGTAGCTTCCTTGGGATCCAAACAACTCTTCATCGTCGAGACGTGATCGCCCTCATCATTCCGAATAGCCACAAATACATCATACAAACTCCTCAAATTGGTACCCGGCTTCCTCACACCTCTATTCGAATCACTAACACTCGCGGTTTGATACTCTCCAAACATTGGATCCGACACACCCACGGTATAATACTCCACGGCGGCCATGGACGGCGGCAATTCTTTCAATATTGCCTCATTCTCATCGACAAATTGCCCATAGGTATCGACGGCATGAGTCTCGAGCATTTCGCTAAATCGATAACTCAACGTGGGACTCATACTCCACAATATACAAAGCGCAATGTAATAGGCCAATGCCGAATGCTGCGCCATGAACCGTACCCAGTACGGTTGATCTCCTCCCAAACTTTCCATAATGAGCAAATGGTGGAATTCATTCCATTCCTCGGCAAAGTGTATCCGTTTAATATCTGAACTGCGTCTCCAGAATCCCAGCGTTTCATATAAATGAAGCATGGTAATATAAGAGAAGTAGGGCATTCGGGCCACTGTTTCCAATAAGAAGAATCGACTGAAGGGATTGCGTCCCTCGAACACCACATCGAGGAGGTAGCATAAGACCAGGTAGGGGATTTTGATAATGTAAGGTGCCACGAGAGGACCTCGTGCTCGTTCTCGTTCCCAAATGGCAGAGGAATCGAGTGTGAGTTCTTTTAATTTGGATTGCAGTTCACGCTGTCGATCTGTCAAGGCGGGATTGTCTTGTTCGTCATTGTATTCGTTGAACATGGCTCGTAGATTCCTCATGAATTGTTGGGAGCCCAGTGATAGAATGTTGCCCGGCGGACCGTAGCCTTGGAATCTTGCATCTGTGGCATCTAGTATGGTGGATTTGCACCCTTCCGAGCGTGAGATGTAGCCGTAGTCGGCTCCACTGGCCACTGATAGGGCGATTGATGGGGCCGAGACAGTGCTGTTATTGTTGGTGTCATCCTGGTAGATGGAAATGGTTTCCAGGTCCAAGTTGTGAATAAGGTCGAGTGTCTGCTGTACATCTCGTTGTTGACTTTCTAATAGTTTGTTCAGTGCATTCTAAAAGAAGGTAGTGATATAGAACTCATGTCATGCATTGTATTTGCAAATAAAGCACGTTAACGTGCACATGAATAGACGCACTCACCTTGGCAATCATCTTCTTTTTAGCCTGCTCATCCAACACAGTGGGCATCTCGCCAATATTGAACGAGGCCTCTACATTTATTTCTGGTACTATCGGAGTTGCGTAATCATCTGCGGCTGACACGTCGTCCTTGACTGGCGATTGCTCGTGCAGGACGTGATGATGTAAAGGCTGCTGCTGCCGAGGCGGCGCAAAGGCCGTGGCTGTTGTTAGTAGAAGTATTGGCGGTGTTAGCTTCATTGTTTGGGTTCTGCTGCTGCTGGATTATTATGATCGTCGCCCATCAATCGATGGCTGTTTGTGTTCGGCTCTTGCTTTGTGCGTGGGTTCTCGTCTCTATTGTGTCCGAGGAGACTGAGAGTGAGAAGATGATTTCAACGGATCTTCATACGTCATCGATGACCAAAGAAATCGGAATCAATTCTTTCGAACTCTTCCACATGCTTGGGAATCAATAAACACGTCATTTGACGTCATGCAAGTTCCTTTAGGAACCACGTCATCTCGTGGAGAGGGCAGCAAGATTCAGGTCGACGTCAAATTGGTCACTTTTTTTGAAAGTTACCAGAGTTTGGCTCCTGGTAACGACCGCGTCTTTAGCTGAATAACCTCTTGGGCCTGTTTGAACAACGACACGTCAACTAACCGCGACAAAGTGTGACGTAGATTGTCCACGTGTTGAAGAAACAAAAATGTGAGTCACCACGCACACTTCCTCACTTCTCTCTCACGCCCGCACTCTCCGCGCCAGCCAAACCAAAAGAATTCGGCTATGCAACCACATCATCATACCAAGACAGCTCAACGAGAGCAAGTGTGGTCTTTGCTTGTGGTGCACGAACAGAGCATTTAAAATAAGATCATAATTCTGAAATCGATTGCTTTACATTCATAAGTACAACAGCCAAGCTCGTACTCCATTGCAAATCCAAACTTACAACTTCTTTTACCACAAAAAGAAACATGATCAACAGAAAGACGCTCCTCGCATCAATGGCACTGGCCAGCACCGCATCGGCCTTCACCTACCCGTCTCAGCCTCTTGCACCAAGAACGACAACCGCCCTTCGATCCTCCACCGAAGACATTGAACTAACACGCCAAGTCATCATGGATCACGCCGACAAACACGCAGACAACAGTTGGATCGACGACTCCTCCGACGAGAACGACGAACAGCCCAAGAAGAAGCTCATCATGGACATTCCACCCTCTCCTTCTTCTGCTAATACGAATACTAAAGCCTACACAAAGGTAACCACCAAAACTCTACCAAAAAAGTCCAACCCAGCACACAAGGAAGGCCTCCTCTCCCCTCTAGTCTACGCAGCCAACTCCATCTTGGGCAAAGAAGAACTAAACAAACTCCGCGGTCAAATCATTGCATACCATTCCGATATTATCAAATCTTTCGTCGACACTTCCGACTCTGCCTTTGGTAAATCGGTCCTCAAACAACTCTTTACCATTATAGATGTAGATAACTCTGGCTACCTCGATAAAGAGGAGGTAGGACGAGCATTGAATTTATTAGGGTTTAAATGGTTGGAGGAGAAGCATGTGGGTAAGATTTTCGAGAGGGCGGATTTGAATGAGGATGGTGAGATTAGTCTGGAGGAGTTTATAGAGGAGGCTCCCAAGACGCTGAAGGTTAATTTGGTCAAATTGGCCAAGAGTAATGGTGGTGAGTTGGGTCTTTTGGTGTAGATGTAGATAGAGAGGTGTAGGATTGTGTGTATACTTGGAAGAAGATGTGCTGGATTGGCACCATACTTGGTGTGTGTGTGCTAAAGCTGTATTTGAATAGATCTTGGAGGCTTGATGATATATGTACCGCCTCGATATATGTAATGAGTTATGAGTTCAGTTTTTAATCTGATAAATGTAATGGTCATTAGATGAGAAGTGAGCAGAAGCAAAGAACCCAATACTAATATTAGATACATGCAGAGAACCGGTACCTATTTCATTACAAAATGTATAGTATGAACTGCAAGTTGTCCAGTTCCTTATTGGGTGAATGTCTTGTCTGTTTGGTATGTGGTGCATGCGACGCTTCGTCTACAACATAATAGAGAGGGACTACGTCTCCCAAACTATCCATCCACTTTTGAGCCAAAACGAAAACAGTATGGTACTGATATGTTCCTTATTGGGTACATGTCTTGTCTGTGTTTGGTATAATGGGCTTTCTCCACAACATAAAATACATTATGATGCCACCATGGCTGGGATGTAGTTCACGTTCTTCCAAATCTCTACTTATAATACTATGTATAAGTAGGGATTTAGACCCTTTTAGTCCAGATAAAAAGACTACTGTCAAAGACTCCAATTACTATTTTTCTAAAGGCAGCTAGGAGTGATGGCTCTCCGTCCAGTTCAAGATATCTGTCCAGGGCGTAGATACCATAAGTACGTGCTTTGGTCTTGGGTTTGTTGTTTGTTCAATTGTTCGTCGGCCATTATTGCAATACCATTAAACAAAGGCTTCAAATCGTCTCTAGAACGTGATGGCTACTACAGGGATAAAGAGCGAACCAGCTGATCGCAATGTCAAATGGCGAGCCAGGAAGAAAGCGGAGGCACTTTCTATTGCAAACGAAGTGAATGCCAAAAGAGCCGAGCTCAATCTCCCATCTTCATCTGTTGGCTTGACACTAAAACATTGTTGCCCATTCAAAGGAATGAAACGGCCCGGGTACAATCCTCCAGATGAGGAAATGGCTTTGATGACAAAGCAGCAACTTAGTCAATGGCGCCGCGAAGAACGAAGGAAACGAAAGGTCATGGCTCAGCACGAGAACAGGATGAGAAAGAAGGCATTGTTGAACAAAATGAAGGAAGAGCTCGATGAATTGAACCGCAGAATCGAAGAGAAGAATCAGAAGAAGGATGCTCAGGTTGACAGGAAGGCCAAGGAGATGACGATTGTGTCTATCAAGAGCGAGGTCGAATCGGGTAGCTACAACGACGCGGAAGAAGCTCTTGCGGCGGATCCATATATCGATAACGATGTGGATGCAGCTTCGTGGGTGGATGGTGATGTGATTCTTGCTTCTGCCGACGAGATTGCAAGTGTTTTTGATGATGAGTTGTGAAGTTACCGATCTCATCAGTACAGTGATTTGATCAGTAGTGTTAGGTTTGACATTAGCAGTATAATGTTAGTAGAGAAGATTTTTTTGTCACATCGTAACCAATTGGGCACATTGTGCTGTAGGTCACGAATTGATGTCATTGTCTTGTTATGGTTATCGGTTACTAGAAAATCCGGAGGCCTGAAAAGCTTGACAGGGCAAAAACTTTGTATACATCGCAAAGCTAATGATCAGTCTCGTTTGACCCGATAATCCCACTACTTCGGTGTTCAAGAGAGTAGAATTCTTCCAAAGAATCCTGCCATCTCTCAGCATTGATAAAAGGGCAAAATTCTCCACCACCATTCATGTATACACCTGATCTTCTCAGCAACCAATAAGTATTGGCTCCAACAACTTCACTTCTATTGAGCAAAACGACGTCTATTCTTTCGAACCAAATAAACTCGAACAGCACTCTGAATCACCCTAATATGTTTCATCACCCCCGTTTCGAGCTTTAGATTGAATTCGGCCCTACCTCGTTCATCCAGCACGTAGAACCTGCTGGCTTTTCTTGGCAGTAATTCTACCAAGCCGTTTGAATGCGAGTGTGCAGCAGCTCCGTGTCTTGTTAAGGGATTGTAGTACTCGTTGGATAATAATCCAGCATTGAAATCCACTCAAATAAAAATGCTGTAGACACCTCCACCATCGCGGTTTTCGTCGGGCCACTGCTGCTTCTGCGGCCGACAAGCCTCCCATTTTTCACGAGCGTGAAGGATATGTTTTAGAGACGATCGGTATCGTTCGTTTACGGCCATTCTGCCGTCTTCTGTCGTCTCTAGAGAGTGAGTCAAGTTTCAATAGGTACTTGTAGTAGCTTTGGACTTTGGAGCAAACATCGATAGATGGTAATAAGAGCGATAATGGCGCGCAAGAAATGTTTTGAGACGAGGAGGCTAGAGAAGAACGGAGTGAAGCCTCTGCTTTTGGATTGCCGTTCCAACAACTGGTCTTGAGGCGTGGATGGAGGTGGATGGAATGGAAGGGGGTGATGAAGGTACCTTTAAAAATATTGACAAATCCAAAGATATGAGTGATTTTTGTTAGTTGCACCCTACTATACCATAGGTACAGCACGGCTCAACAACGTCGGCTGAGAGTTCACACTACTGTAAGCCCAAGAGTGAGCCCCTGCCTTGCCTCGGTGCGCGTTGGTGTCTTACAGGAGCACAGAGGTGTGGCTGCAAAAGTTGAGCTGTCCGTGCCAGAGATAAAATGTGCGGCCACCAAATTCAAATGTCTTTTTTGCCATGACATCGTTAGGGTTAGGTCTCTTTCTGTTATATATCTTGATTTGCCTTCTTCTATGCTGATACATCGACTTGATTGAAATTCGTGGCCGATGATAACTTGAGAGCGTTGGTTGAAATCGAGAGATCCTAGATATTTAAATACACAAACTTGACGATCGAAATCTGCCTCAAATGAAGTTCAAGTCATGTTCATTTTAAATTCTGACATGAACATTCAATCATCAATCATACTGCAAATTCAATCATCTAACTTGACTTTGTCTACTTTTCAATGCTAAAGCGCCATACAAAAGAGTCAGTTACCTCACCTCTCAATATGATGTGTAATCCAAAAGAGATGACACCAATTCAGTATATCTAGCGCGTGCCTAACAATAGTCTCTTTCTACACAACAATGCTTTCACTTTGATTCAAAAGAGCAACAAAAAACAAAACAATAATGACAGATGACTATCCACTCAACTGCATCACCGACACGGGTGACGGATTCTCCGGCTGGTTTGCCATTTCCAATCCCAAACAATGCAATGATTTTTGCTATTGGTCCACTCCTACCGACACCTCCAACTCACAAGAGTACTCCGCGTTCAACACGGCAAATCCACACAATGTCACAATGATAACAAATGGTAATGTCACCTATTATTGGGAATGTGTCTATGATTCGGCATCTGATAATGTGTTGACTTTGGATGCGGTGGGTGAACGGTGGGTGGATTCGTATCGTAGATTCGTCAAGGGAGAAACAGCATCATCAGCAACAACAATAATGAATGATGGTGTCCCTTTTCCGTATCTAAAGTGTCAAAAGGGATCGGGGGAGGAATTGTCCACATGGGATGGAGAGTTGGTGCAGAGTGCCTTGTTTTGGGAGTGCTGGATTGCCGTTTGTCTGGGAGTTTTGTTGGTGCAGTTGATTGTCGGTGGTTTGTATTGGAAAAAGAGGAGGAGACGGTATCGGATGATTCGAAGCAGTACCGGTGATGTTAGTTCCGACAGTGCTGGCATTGTAGAGCCAGAGGAAAAAGAAGAGATTGGGTTTCATTCATTGCAATTGAGTGAATCTGTGAATGATGTACCGCCAACACTTGACAATCTGTCATTATCATCCATTGATCGCTTTGGCGTGGTTCAAGAATCGGAGCATTTGACTCCACGGTGTAAACTGTGCACACCCATGGCAGCGAAACTGTGCAACACTGCCTCCTCACGAAACAAATGGAAGGCAGCAATACGAACTCTGCTCATTTTAGGTCTAAACATCCTAATGGCATTCTCCATCGCATTCTCCTCCATCTCGCTGATGGAAATAAACAACTCGCCATACTTTCTAGAAAATATGCGACAATGGACTCCGGCGTGTTCGAATCCCGATTTGGTTTGTCCAAATGGCAATGTAGACATTAAGAATGAATCCACAAAGCCCAATCGTGATGCAGCAGGCCCATTTTCCTATTTGATTGCGAGTGATGCACAGCTCAATTGGTTCAATGGAGAGTTTGCTCAACTGGGTTTGCAGAATTTACCACCGGCTTGTACTCCTACGGATTCGTGTTGGAGCTGTACGAGGAAGCATGGGCAAGAGACTAATTTGCGTCTAAAGAGGGGCTGGGAGAGTTTAATGTCGGGTAATGATGTTGGAATGGGGACTTTCTCTGGTTTGCCTGTGCCAGATACGTTGGTAATGAATGGTAAGAGTTTGGACTTCATTATAGATTGCTTTGTGGATTTGAGTTATGATCTGCACTTACTACATTGGTTGGTCATGCGACAGGAGATCTCACGGCCTACTTCCATCCGTCTGAAAAGTATGCATATGACTCTATCTACAAAGATATCCGAGGACTGAAGAATTACTTTCCGAGTTTGGGGTGAGAAATCGTATTGCCTTGTATGCAATCAAGTTTCAAGACAGAGCTTACAGAATGCGTGTCGAACCTTTTGCAGTAACCATGATATCGAACACATGAATGGGGCAATGTACGGAGGAGATCAATGGTGGGGACCTCCAAACTGCAACACTGAGCATGCCATTGGATACTTTAAATCTGGATTTTGTGGCCAGATACCATACTTTCAATCAGATAGAATTGTTCGATACGATGCCTCCAGTTTGGCCTATTCGTGGGAAGAAGGCAGATATCACTTTGTTCATACGCATTATTATCCAACGTACGAAATGGCAAGCATGCAGGTCAGATCGTCAATGGATTGGCTTGATAATGATTTGGCGATGGCTCGTGACGCCGGGTTCACTACTGTCATGTTCGTTCACGCTGCCAACTACTTGAATCCAGCCATGGAAAAGGTTATTCTTGGCAAGAATGTGGTGGCCATCATTGCAGGTACTTGTTTGGCTTCTTTGGCTTTGCAACAATACGCATCATACTTCAACTCAAACACATTGCCTCTTTTGCAGGACACGACCATAGATGCTTCCACAGAAAGTGCGAGGGTATCTATCCAATCCACGAAGATCAGTTGGAATCAGGATTACAAGTGGAGAAGTGCATCCCTGCAGCATATGATACATGTGAGATTCTCAACGGAGAAAACTTGGTCTACGTCAAAGATGTTGACTTGAACAATGTAGATTTGCCTCAAAAGAAGCTCGAGAATCGAGAGCGAACGGATCAACCGCTATGTCCCAAACCGGCTCCATTCTACATCAACGAAACGGACAACACACTGCTATGCCGTAAAGTTCGATACAATCATCCCAACTTCCCATCCAACAGTGACACGAATAGTTCGGTGGAGTCTATCCCAATGTTTTGGTCTGGATCGGCCAGCTTCGAGACTTTTTTGAGAGCAGACTTCTTGGACGATCGGATTGTCATCAATGCCATGACGTTACTGGAAGATGGAAGCGTATCGAGGTACATCGATGCGAATGCTGTTCCAAATGCTCGCTATCCATACCACCAGACGGAAGATTTGGCAGAGATTGTGATTGAATTGCAATGAAAGCTAAAGGGTACTTGAATGATGTAACAATAGCCACCATTACCAGGATTAATCACTATGAAGACACCTATAGAGCAAAACAAAAAATATCTCTCGAAGAGCAACCAATAATCACCGCATGGTTAGACTGCACGGGCCGCTTTGCAGGTTTCACAAACGCTTTCTTCGAGATTGTTTTGCAAGCTGCATGTACCGCAAGTCCACGTATCACTACTCGCCTGAAGTGGAAAATCAACTTGTGGTCAGAGAGATGAAGTGAAGCATTAATATGAACCCCACAGTCAACTTGTAGACTCACCATAAACGAAACAGATGAAAAACAACCGGCCCAAGTCAAGTTTGCCTTGGCGGCGGGCGTTCCACGGCACATCTTGTTCTCACCAATCTCAGTCTTGCAGATGGATTCATCGTTTTGGTTGATTGCCTTGCACTTCAAACAAGTCCAAGTTGTCATCTCAAACTTGACCAGCGCCTCGTCTTCTTCATCTTCTCCCGCAGCAACGTCCTCGGAGGATATCTTGAGCATATCCAAATGGTCCAACTCCTCAACATCATCTTTGTTCAGTTCAACCTCGCGCTGCTGGTAGAGAGGCTTTCCACGACTATTCTTGATCAGGGTGAAAGCATTGCTTCCTTCTCGCTTGGGAGTTACTCGAAACCCTTTGTACGTGCCGTACGTAACCACGTGCGTCTCGGTATAATCATCGTGGGCATCTGGGTCGCGACGTTTGGATGCAGACTGTACAAGACGTTTCTTCGGTGTGCGAGTGGATTTGGAAGGGGTACGACAGGGCGATGTGGCTTTTGACTTTGATGAACGCTTGTGAACAGTGGTCTTGGCCATGGTTACAATGGTGGTGGAGAGAGGAGGTGTTGATCAATTGAAATTGTTTGTGAGCTTGACTTTGGCAGTATGAGACGTTGGTTGCTTCGTCGTCGTTGGCGAAGGAAGGAAATCCCGCAAGAATGAAAAGTATTGAATTTGTGCTGGGCCAATACAAAAGAACACGATGCACATGAATTGATTGAGTGAAAATTCAAATGAAGAGGAGATAGAAGGAAAGACTCTCTTTCACACAAAGTCCTGAAGCTCATGGCACTATTGCTTTCACAAAGTCCTTGAAGCTCATGACAGCCGCGATGGACACCAAATCTGAGGTGCTGGTTTCTGGTGAGCCAGTCTTAGTTGAAAGCAAGCGTTATCGCAGCGGGAGATGCTGATGACAATGCTGGGCAGGCTCTATTATCTGCTCGTAGGGCTTTGAATTTGGCGAAAAGCTATCACAATGAAGCGAGTAAAAGAAAGAATGATGCTGTAGGTTGCTTTATTTTCATCTGAGGTAGGCATGTTCGCATTACCATAAGCAACAAATGATTATTAACTTACTTTATGCATACTTCACTACATCACTCAACCCGTTCACCTGCCAAGTAGTACCTTTGACACTGCGTGACCCTCACATTCACCAACTTGCCTCTCAATTCATCTATATCTCCGTCACAGTACACAATGTACCCATGTCTTGTTCTACCCATTACTTGAGTAGGAACCTTTACATTTCTTTCCTCCACAAGAACTTCTACCGTTCTTCCCATCATTCTTGCTCTTCTTTCCGTAGCATGCCGCAGATTCATTTCATTTATTCTCTGCAAACGATCTTGTTTCACTTCCTCGGAAAGTTGATTGTCCCAAGTTGCAGCTGGCGTGTTTGGTCTAGGGCTGTAGGCAGCTGTGTTCACATTGTCAAACTTGACTTCTTCCATCAGAGATAGTGTGTCCAAAAAGTCTTGCTCAGTTTCGCCCGGGAAACCTACGATGACATCTGCTGTGATTGCCGCGTCTGGTAGTCTGTCCCGAATTCTCTCTACAATACTCAGAAACTTTTCTCTTGTATGTCCTCTCCCCATTGCTTTCAATACTTCATTGCTGCCTGCCTGGAATGGAACATGAAAGTACTCACAAGCGGTAGGCGTCTCTGCAACGGCATCAACAACACCCAAACTCATGTATCGAGGATGCGAGGTGACAAATCGTAATCGTTCCAAACCAGGGACTGCACCTACTTGTCGAAGCAAGTCAGAGAACTTTCGCTTCGGAATCATATCTCTGCCGTAGGCATCCTGCAAGCATTGTTAGACGTGGCATAAGGCATCAATATGCCAGAGCAGACGATTTGCACTCAATAACTCACAATATTCTGTCCAAGCAAAGTAACTTCCTTGTAACCCTGATCCACAAGTTCCTTCACTTCCTCCAAAATACTCTCCACGGGCCTCGACTGCTCCACACCTCGAGTTGTGGGCACAATACAATAGGTACATCTCTCGTTACAGCCATAAATCACATTCACCCATGCACAAACACTACTTTGCCTTCGTGGTTTGGTGCTATCTTCCATAATGTGACTTGCCTCTGTTGCCACTACTTGATTACCATTGGCTACATCTTCTAACAGGTCAGAGATGCGGTTGGCGTATTGAGGGCCCATAACTTGGGTGTGACCATGGTTGATGTAAGTGTCTGGTAGATGAATTGAACACATGTAATAGGCTTATGCACTTACCCAGATCAATTTCTGGAATACGACGGAGGAGGGATTGACCTTCTTGCTGTGCCACACATCCTGCCACAATGATTGTAATGTCTTCTCCCTCTCTCTTTCTCTTGGCATGAGGTCCAAGGTATCTGATGTGAATGTGGATTGGCAAGATATCAGTCATTCAGCAGATCAAAGCATTGAAGAGACAAAAGCCAAACACAGTACTTACGAATACACCTTTTGCTCCGCATGATCTCGAATGCTGCAAGTATTCAATACAATCACATCCGGCTTTCTCTTCTCCCTCTTTTTCTTCTTCAAATTACTGCTACTCCTCTCATCACTACCGACATCATCCGCTAAGTACTCCTCTTCACCCAATGGACGTATACCCAAACTCATCAACTGCCCCTCTATCCTTTCCGAATCGGCCGAATTCATTTGACACCCCATAGTTTCAATCTTGTAAGTCAAATCCACATTGTTGGAGTCATTATCAATCAATGCACCGCCGAGTACACCAGATAATAATTTGGAACCTCCCTTTTTCTTTGATATACCAATTTCCATATCATTAGAGTAGACAATTGGCTCTGCACTTTTCTTTTTACCAACATTGTTACGTGCCTTGACATAACTCAGCTTTCGAACGTCTACCATGACATCCATGATTTGAATGACGTGCACACCTCGTTCGGATGTGGCCATGATGACATCTCCCGGTTTGGTTGGCGTCCTTAGTAATTCCTTGCGAGCCGAACGAGGTAGTATCAAGTCGAGATGTTCGTTTGGATTCTTATTTGGAATTGTTTCAGTGGAAGCAGTGACGGCAGCATTGGTATTGTAGGCATTGTCGTCCAAGGATTCAGAGAGGTTGACCCAGCCAATGTCACCTCCTTCTTCTCTAGTTTCAGCGCAGTTACTTAGGATTGAGGCCATTTGTTCAAAGTTCATTTCGGCGGAGGTTAGCTTCTCTAAACTCTGAGAAGAGTTATTGGTTGTGTATTGAGTTATATAAGTAGTTTGAAGTGAGGTAATAATAATTAGCAATGTGTTGCGTTGAAGCAAAGAAGCAACTAATCACAAGACACCACGCTATCAATAGAGCTGCATTTGAGCTAAGGCACAATAAACTAGCACCGATGTGAAACACATCAAGTGCATCGGCATGGTGCAATCAGTTGGTATGTAATTGTACAATTGCCCAAATATTTTGTCAAGATATTGAACCTAGATTACGCGTACCAATACAACTGATTGCACAGAAGTGCAACACTTCAAAACATATCAAGTACAAACATGGCAAGTTCCATCAAGACATATATGACTCATGTAATTAACGACCATGTATTGTGTTGCTACATAACTCAACAAAAAGTGCGCAAATTCAAGCCTGCCTGATTGCACAAGGCTATAGCATCTCAAAGCATATAAGTACTTATCAAGTACAAACATCATATATAAAGTACAATCCTACAAAATGCAAATAAAGAGATACCAACACACCTGTCTAGCCAACTCCTCACCAGCAAAAAGAACATGACCAACCCTCAAAGCCAGCAGTGGCTCCGATATAATTTTCCTTGAGTCCACCTCGGATCCTCGCATTGTCGGATATTTGACATTGGATCCTGGACTGATGGTTGAGGAATGGAGTGATGTCTCGATGATGTGTGATGATGACGATGGTAGTTTGACATTTTTGGAGGGGATGATGGGAGTGAATGCGCGGGGATGGTGGAAGGCTGTAATGGTCGTGGTGAGCAGCAGTGCTGCTGTTGTTAGTAGAGACTTCATATTGAACCGTGAGGAGCTCAAGTGAGGGGAGATGTCAAAAGTCAAAACTTATGCCCAAAATCTACCTCTCGAGTCTTCCCGATTGAAATAACATTTTTTGAACAGATCATAAACGAAAAGGTATTTGGGTTATGAGCTCAATTTCTCACCTCGCCACAACACCCCTACACCGAAACGCCCCAAAGGGTGCAACCAGGCGCCGCCTGCCGCCACTGCTGCGTAACAATCTCTGCTCTATCATCAGCAAAAAGCGAATAGGCCGGAAACAAAGCTCAAAGCAGCTTGAGATACATTTTTAATTCAGGATTTGGCTAGACAGGTGCGTGTTGACATCTCTTTCTTTATATTTTGTACTTATAGTGGATTGTAGCATATATGATGTTTGTAATGCTGTATCTTTGTGCAATCAGGCTTGTATTGTATTATGTTGCAACAGAATACAGAGTTGCATATATCTTGATGTTGGAAATTGTCATGTTTCGATTTGTCTTTATCTTCGTTGAATCTCTTGACGAAGAATTGGGCACCTGTCAACCAAGTGATTGCACGAGCTATATATGCCTATGCATTTGATGTGTTTCACGTATGATGTTCGTATTGTCCGTTGAATCAAAATCAGCTTCATTTGGTTTGGTGATATATTGTGATTTGTGTTCAATGTGCCATTGCAGTAAGCCAAAGCAACAAATAACTAACTACTATCATTCAATTATCATAAGACACTGCTCCAACTCACGGCCCTTCAACAGCTACTTCACCTACACACTGCACATCAATCATCAATACAGCCATTATGAGCAACTCAAAGGCCAAATCAAAGACCAAACCACCCGCCTCTGGCCCAAGCACCTACGCCAAACCCTACTCAAACCAACAGCAAGATAAAACATTCAAATCTACAGCAACAACCAACACAACAGCAACAACAAACCAACAAAAGAACAAGTCAGCAATCAACTTTGACAATGAAATAGACTCTCTATTCGCATCCAAGAAACAATCCACCAAAATGGCAAAACTTGAATCGGAACAGCAACAACGGATGGACCGAGAGGAACGACATCGTAAAAAAATGTTGCGTCTGCAAGAAGAGGCGGACGAATTGGCCTTACGCGGTGTTGGTGTAACTACTGCGAAGAATGCCAAGGGAGGAGGAGACAATCACTCTACATCGGCAGCTACCGCAGCTCCTCGGGCATTGCACGCCCAAGCTCTCAAATTGAAATCTTTATCGTACACCCGTTCCGATTTGACAGCCTTGAACGATGCATGTGATGGATTATCCAATTCCAACAAAAACAATACTGAACACGCAAACAAATGGGCCTCCGATGGCCTCGGCGGCATCTTCAACGGAGAAGGATACACGGGCCGAAAAGACGAGGGAGGTCATCGTGTATTCAAGGCGCATTTGATGAATAAGGAGGGGTTTGGGATGAGTAAGGATTGTCCCTTTGATTGTGATTGTTGTTACATTTGATACAATAGAAGTACTTGTATTGGATGGTAAGTTTAAGTAAAGGTTGCAGAGTTATATTTAAAAGGTGATCATTTGTTATTTGTTGGCATTATCTACAATTGAATCTACTGATTGTTCAATTGTAATGCCAACGTTCAGCACATAACACTGACAATTCAGTACCCGCAATAGAATCGGTTCGTATTGTAATAGTTGGATCTACAATTCAATGCGTTTTGAAAGGTAAGCTGGCCGTGAAGCTCTCTCTTCCTCTTTCATTCTAGAGCATTGCAGAACATCACCAGCAGCCCGCCGTTGACTCCCTGCTTTACCAACAGCACCAAGACCACCGTTGAAATGCCAATTGAAAGCCAGCCACACACATGGCCGACGATGAAAGATACGAATCTACATTAACGATGGCCGCAGCAATGACGACATGTTGTTGGATTGGCTTTTAGACTGTTGGCTGTGCCCTCCTCGATATTTATTACCATCACGCATCACGCATCACGCCAACTCAACCGCTCAGCCCCGACACTCATTGCTCTCCGAAACTCAGAGGGAGCCAGTAACTCTATGAAGGATTTGTAAATATAATATCTCTTAATGGAGGGGAGAGGGACGATGTGCTCATGGAGGGGGCCTGAGCCAAGAATGGCGTATCTTTTCACGATGCCGTAGGATTAGAACTAAAAATAATATCCTCTACGTGTGCATGATATTTTGTACGCGCATAGTCACACAGCCGCGATCAATCCTCAAATGAGCTGAATCAGGTACTAACTAATACATCGAGAGAAATACCACATGTCAATCCATGACCTACAGCACAATGCGTCAATTTTGTCTTGCCAGATGTGTTACTTAAAATGAAATTAGATATTAGATCGGTAACTTCACAACTCATCATCAAATACAATTGCAATCTCGTCGGCAGAAGCAAGAATCACATCACCATCCACCCACGAAGCTGCATCCACATCATTTTCGATGTATGGATCCGCCGCAAGAACTTCTTACGGGTAATTGTAGTGACCGGATTCGGCCTCTCTCTTGATGGACACAATCGTCATCTCCTTGGCCTTCTTGTCAACCTGAACATCCTTCTTCTTATTCTTCTCTTCGATTCTGCGGTTCAATTCATCGAGCTCTTCCTTCATTTTGTTCAACAATGCCTTCTTTCTCATCCTGTTCTCGTGCTGAGCCATGACCTTTCGTTTCCTTCGTTCTTCGCGGCGCCATTGACTAAGTTGCTGCTTTGTCATCAAAGCCATTTCCTCATCTGGAGGATTGTACCCGGGCCGTTTCATTCCTTTGAATGGGCAACAATGTTTTAGTGTCAAGCCAACAGATGAAGATGGGAGATTGAGCTCGGCTCTTTTGGCATTCACTTCGTTTGCAATAGAAAGTGCCTCCGCTTTCTTCCTGGCTCGCCATTTGACATTGCGATCAGCTGGTTCGCTCTTTATCCCTGTAGTAGCCATCGCGAAGTACGAAATGGTATTGCATTGGCCGAGGCCAATTATCTGTTAGCATGAAGCGCGCAGTAAGCCCCATTATTGCATCAAAAAGACCAAGACCAAAGCACGCGACGACACAGGTCTATCTCTTGTCTCTTGAGTCTTTGCAATCTTGTTTGAGCAATTTTGAGTTGAAATTATTAATTCCTATGTTGTCCTATGTTGGAAGTTGGCCACAAAAGTTGGATGCAATCAAGAATATGTGCCATCATTGTGATGGACACACCAATGATGACACACCAAGGATGTCATCAAAAGGTCAGAAAAACATCTGTATTGTAAAGGTCTTACCTAGAGTGCATTACACACTTTGCCTTGGCATAATCTTGCTCAAAAATATACTCTTCCTACGCAGACCACGATTGGTCACATTCACAGATCCACTCAAGCAAAAGAGCTTGTCTCCTACAGCTGACAGTCATTAGGTTGTTGAGTTGAGGGTCCTCGTGAAAACTGAATCTATGGGCATATCTTTTGCCGCTCATAGACGGCAGGTTGGGCTTTGCTCGTAGTTGGCAAAAGTCTCAGTCTCAGATGCCCAAGAGCAACAGTATCAGAGCATGACAGGTATTTCCAACTCTCACAGTCTTTGCACACACTCTGCTTATTTCCTGGCTTGCGCAGCTATTCTTCTCAATCGATTTGTTCCTCCGCTAAATAATCTTGAAGCAGTCTTGGTCTTTGCTGGAGATGTAGAAAGACTTGAGCATCAACAGAAGAAACAATGGACACCAACAATAGCCACTTGGGCCCTTCTTTTTGATGATGGGAGATGCCTCAACTTCACCTCTCTAATGACACTCAATCTAAAGCAAAACTTCATCCAACAGGGCGAGGCTGGAGGCAGCATATTTGTGCAGCTTAATGCGTACGGTATTACAGTGATGGGCTAGACACAATGCATCTCACAGTGATTGATGACTTGAGAAAGATTGGTGAGTTGCAATAATTTGGTAGAGTAAAGCAATAGAAAGGGCACTTTCTCTTTCTGATTTGCATGACATGCACCTCTTTATGCTGGGTGTTGTGAGATGAGGCATCTGGTGATGCTTTGGATGCCTCCCACTCCCAAACTTTTTGCAATTTTTGATTGAGAGCCCACAAAAATGTCTCTACGGTGATGGTCGTAAGGTGATTTTTTGTTCTCTTGACCTAAAAATTGAGCTTATGTGGGTAGCCAATGATGTGAGGATCAAGGAATGAGGTCAGGGGCTTTCGCATGACGTAAGTATTGATCTACAGTAGTAAAATCAATCAATCAACATAATAAATTAGGTAATTACTGAACTTCTACAGTCAGTAGTGCAATTACCAATTTAAGACACTTCTCTGACAAAAATGCCATTGCCATGTACTTTCTATATTTAGTGCACATACATTTGCTTTTGATGGCAGATAAACTCAATTTGGGTCAAAACATTTTGGTGCTAGCAAGTGGGTAGTCTGACAACATTTTAAATCCGGTCAACTGGATTTTTGTCCATCACTGTGGACCTGGCTAGGCTATCATATCCATATAAAACTCAATGATATTACTCGTTAAAATATCTCTTTTCCAATTCAATGGTCCTCAACCTCAATTGCCAAATTTTTTGTCCCCACTTTCTCTTAAATTCATGATCAGCCATGAGACTTTGGCAGGAGATCCAGCCCATAAGATTATGGGCCCCAATCACGAATCCAGATGCGGTGATATGTAGCTCCACTTATGAGGGTTGTTGTGGGCTGTGTCACATCATCTACACACCAAAATATATATTCCCCTGAGTGTGTGCAAGGGAATGTGCAGGGGGTAAAGGGGATTCTTGCGGTTGTTGCCCTTTACCGTTCAATTGGGTCATATGAGGGACTCATAACCAATGAAATCTTGTAACTGCTGGCTAAAATCAGGGTTATCTCAGACTGTATTGATAGTTGTATTTTAACATCTTCATATGGCTTACTAGCAAATCTGAACTTTTTGGAGCTGTCAGAGCTCCTTGTTAGCCAAATCGGCAAATAACCCGTGTTTGTCCTGTATTAGGACATCCTGTCCTGGGGTGCTTCCAAGTGGAAGGGCAAGGCTTTGAGCCCAAATATATCTTTGTGCATGAGACCATGGATTAGGTGCAGAACCCTGCATACCAATACCAACCAACACCAACGTCCAACAACCACCCGAACCTCGACAGGGATGAGAACGATGAACGAGACAGCACCAGCATCCACCCAGCTATTGCCGCTGCCGTCTCCATCATCTACTGGCTCCTCCAACCATGCTTTGTGCGTTGGTGGCCGAAGACCTGCAGCAAAGCCACCCTATGTGTCCTCCGTTGCCTTCGTCTGTCTCTGACAGCGATCGTGCTGCCGGGGCTGTGTTAGCCCGGTTCCCAACGAGCAAGCCACCGCTTTCCTTTCCCCGGCCTCCCTCTGTCACTGACAATGTGCATTGATCTCTTGCTTTTGTTGCCAACAGCGCAGATTGAGTGGGGGGGGGCTCCCAGATCGAACCCATCACATCGGTCTTGTTCTCACTCGGCATGATGTGAAACTGGCCCGTTCTTGCTACTCTTCCAATTCCGGTGCATAACGGATTGGAGAAAAGCAACAATCAGCCAAAATCTTTGCAGCGAATCCAGTATTTGCCGTGGAAGCCAATCGATGAAGTGGCGGGAGAGGGATGTCACTATCTCATGAAGATAGATTTTTTCATCTCGTCCTATTTGGTGCCAATGAATTAGACAAAAGGAAAAGCAACAATCAGCCAAAACATTCTCTGCCGTGAATTTGGTATAATATTGCAAAAGTTGGAATTGAAATAGTGAGTTCATCTAAATCTGATGCATATCGATGCAACAAACTACTTGTTAAGGCCAGACTGTATTTTCTGTTGATACTTTTGAGGTAATGGTGCTTTACTTTGCCTTCGTCGTGCATCTCTCAGGAATTGTTTTATCACCACCACTACTAACTGGAGACAGAAATCATTGGTCTTGGCAATGTAAGCTTGTGTGGGATAGAATAGAAGAGCACGCAAAAGATCCAAAGAGAAACTCTCTCCTCAAACATGTGTTCCAAATGCTCACGGAGCGGCAACACTTTGTCAATAATTTTATTGAAGAGTTTATCCATATTATGAACTCTTTGCCAAAGAAATGACTGGCTGATCCAAAATTGCATGAAAAGACGATTCCATACAAGTCACAGTGCCCATGTAATAATACCCAAAGTCATATTCTTTTAGTTCGTGATATTTACCTGCTAGCCAACTTGTCGGCAAGCATATTGCGATATGACTAGTTGCTTGGAGATGCGGGTGTTTTTGTAGCCTTCTTTGCTTCATTGCCAGAGCATCGTTTTGCCTGCTTGTCCAACAGATTCAGAGTTCAAAACATCTTTGAGTTCATCGGTTGGTTCAGTATAGCGGCAGTTTCAACATCTTCGGACATGAATTTAAGTAGCATATAAGCCCAACATGGTGCTTGATCCACTTGTCTATTCTATTCCTTTTGGAGATCTCTAAGTCATTAGACCTTTCAATCTCCATCACTCGAAGAGCGTTTGGTCTTGCATTGGTTTTGGCATTGTAAGAGTTTTGGGACCTCCCACAGGCTGTCCAAAAATACCATTTGCAGTGATGGCCGGAGGAATCTTTGTGGCGCTGAGCCGAGAATTCTTGGAGCTCAGGGCTGTATAGACCAAAGAAGAGATTTACTCTAGAAATAGAGCCTTGAGCGGCAGCCCAAAGCCACCTGAGTAAGAAACCAATGTGAGCTACAGCGCTCTGGAAGCCCTCTTCTTCAGCATTGCTGGAATCAAAAGCTTTAGCAGCTTGATTCAATGCTAGAATCAGTTGATAAGGATCTTTGGAGTTGGCTTCGGGGATAGTTTTGGTTTGCCAAGGTGCCATGAAAGCGTTAGAGCTGCAAACGAAACTATGCTCTGCTTCATTGTCTTGAGTCAACCTTGCTGGAGCATCCAATTCTTTCAAAGCGTCAACAGAATCACAAGCCAATAATTCGGCTGCAGAAGGAGTACAGATGTTGTTTTCAGCCATCAATGAGTCTTTATCGATTGTGAAAGGGCAAGCTTGATGGGGCAGGCCAAGTTTCTGCCAAACTGCTTGGTGCTATGGATGAACTCAACAGTATTGTGATCAGATGGAATCCCTCGCAGATTCTCCGTACCTGATGGACTGCCTTTCGCTTTGAGTTTTGGAACTGGGGTTCAAAGCGTCAATGTAAGCTTGCAAATTCTTGTTTCCAGATTCAGTCAAATGGACATGGTTGAGATACCACTGGTTGAAAGTCACAGCTGGAACACGCATGGTTACTTTTTTGCACTGACTACTAAGGAAGAAGCCCGATGAGGAGAAGCTGCAGTTGCTAAAGACTGAGGTTCGAAACTGGTTGAAAGTCACAGCTGGAACACGCATGGTTACTTTTTTGCACTTACTATTTAGGAAGAAGCCCGATGAGGAGAAGCTACAGTTGCTAAAGACTGAGGTTCAAAACAATTGAGAGGAAACCATTCAACGAAAACCGTATGTTTCAAATTTTCCAAATTTCACATTTTCCCGAAGTTCAGCATCGCTCCTCACTAACAGCCTCAAAACAAGGTATTGTACTTTTGATAAAAGATATATCTCCTTATAGTGCCAGGTCAATTTTTTGCAACAAAAAAGGGGGGGGGGGTACACAGCCCCCCACAAATATAGAGTTGTCTAGAGATTGTGTGAGGGTCTAGAGTT
>JALLPI010000170.1:0-28059 GCA_036939935.1 Cyclotella atomus | reverse complement strand
TAATGAATGATCATGTGTATTGTATTATTTGCAAATCAGTAATTGCAATAGGTTATAAAATAAAAAAGTCTTGGTTACCATCAAGTTCTGCTACTGTATTAAAGCTTATTTTATCATTAGATTTATTGCTGTGTTGCATGCACTCTCTTTGGTTTCATCGTCGACAACGATGTAGCACACAAGTCTGCTTGATGTTTGTGCTGGAGTTGAGATGCGCTCACCAGTGTTGAACGCTTGTGGGTCATGTGTTGCGCACCAGTGTGTGCGCTGTCGTGATGAGTGTGAGATACACCTCTTATGGAGTATGAAATGTGAGCAGAGAGCGTGACCGATATTCCTTTTGGTGTCGACCGATATTAGTTTTGGCGTCCGTTCATGAAATAGTGACGTGGCCAAAATACACGTGTATCTGGGCAGTTAGAGATGAAGGATCCTCATTTCACTCACTGGCTGATTTATTTTCCATGCAGCCGGGTCATCTGGAGCAAAGTGTGATTTGAATCAATGCTGTTTAGACAATGAGACCACGAGCTTGTCAGTAGAGGGCACACTCTTGACCAGCTGGAGTTGTCGAATAGAGCCTGACTGTGATAACGGTAACACAGAAATGTGCGTTGTGGCCTTAGATTACTGCTGTGCAACCGAGGAATCAGAAATTAGAACAAGAACAGATGCTCAGGCAGCATCAACGAACACAGCGTTGATGAAGAGGGAAAGTACCCTTACTGTAGAGAAAATGCTGAGTTGTTGTGCGCAGAGATGGAAGATAGTACTGGTTGCGAGTGTTACTATTGGACTCAATTGTAAGTTCAATATGAGGATGAACATTTCCTAGTATGCAGATCATGTCACGTCTCTGACATGCCTTTTCTCTCTTCTAACCTTCGCAGATGTGAACAATATCCTGAGGAAGCTCTGTGTGAGGTGTGTACCTACCAGTTTATTGTTGTACTTGGTTGCCATTCAACCCTCAGTCTGTTCATGACATGCGCTGTCATCTCCTTCAGGATGTAATCGATTTCTGCTGCCCAGGTGACACTCATTATGTTACATTCTGTTATTGCGACTTCTATGCTTTTGCGGATACAGTCGGTTATAAAAGTGAGAAGATGGCAGGCTGGTGAGTTTTACCCAAGTCTATCTCTGTCGTCTGGAGTAAACGTAACACTGTCACTATCCGACGCTTCTACTGCTGTACGTGCTCAACATCAGAAACATTCCTCTCCCAGATTTCTTCTGCTGAAACTGATCTCTTTGGACTGAACTTACTGTATCAGAACCTCGGTGGCAACTTTTGGTTAAATAATGAAGACCGGGTCACCCCAAACCCACATTGAGATTGGTACGGAGTAGAATGCACAGATGGACATGTTACATCTCTCAAACTAAATGGTAACAATCTTACAGGGGACATCAGCTTCTTTGGGAAAGGTGAGGATGTTGGAGAGGACTTTGGTGACACAATCTAAACAATCGATATCGGTCATAATCTCATCAGGTTCAAAGCCAGCCTAGTCTTTAGTTCTCTTCCTGCTAACGTGAAGCGGATACTAATAAGAGAGAATTCATTGAGTGGCACTTTTCCATCGTAATTTTCTGCGGCCAGGCTTGAAGAACTTGATGTCTCGGCCAACTTCTTGACGCCGGCCAACTTCCGGATTTCTCTCAATCGATACCACGCATAATGAAACTCAATCTCTCTGGCCAAAAAGCCCTGATGGTGTATCAAGCTTATTCGATCTTCTTCTGCTTAATCTATCAAACAATGGTCTCACAGGAAGAATTCCACCAACAATTGGCAACACACCAAGGCTCAAGGAGTTGAATCTTAGTAATAATGAACTTTCCGGTGTAATAGAAAAAGAGCTTGGGCTGTTATCAGGTAAGTTATTCAATTACTGATTGGCATGCACCATTATATGAATGGATTTATTCACACTTTTTCCTTTTAACTCATTTCAGCGGTATCAGAGATATTTGGCTTATCTAACAACCTCCAACCTCTTAGTTGGTTCAATCCCTGAGAAGATGAAAAAATTCACTGAGGGCAGAATTCTTCTCGGTGGAAATGAGAAGCTGTAAGTTAATGCCCGTCTTCGTGTGCTCGTTTTGTAATCTTATCTTACATTGCACTTATACATTGTAGACAAGGACCCGTCCCTCTTGGGTTTTGCTAGCTTCTTTAGGTTTTTATCTCAAAAATGACCCAGTATTTTGCCCTTCTGAACAAAATGCGTTGCAAGAGTTCTTCGACACCAGTAAGTGGAAGTTGAGTAAGGTTGAAGCACAAGATGTGGTACATTCGTTCTCACCTCTTTCTCAGCCAAAGGTTGAGAGTGGATCAATAGTTACGGCTGGGGTGATCAATTTCTTGATGTTTGTGATTGCTACGGCATCACATGCAGCAATGATACCAATAAGCCGGTCCGTTTAGAGCTGGGCAATAATACATTGTCAGGAATGCTCAGTAAAGGCTTTGGGGAGCTGGTTTCGCTTGAAGAGATTGATCTCAGCGACAAGTAAGTTGATATAAGCACTCCTTTGCTAGATTTCTGCTCAAAATGCGAACATTAAATTGCCCGATGGTTGCGTATTTCTTCTCTTCTATTGACATCAAATGCAGCATCCCATCAGGCATTAGTAATATGGAGAATCTTAGGTGAGAATTCATGTTCTTTCGTCTCGATTCTTTCATATTTCTTATTGATTTACCTCTGATGCAGAGTGTTGAGGCTGAGCTACAACCAATTGACCTCATCAATTCCGCCAGAAGATCTCATTTGGCTAAATGGTCTTGAGTTAGTTCACTTCCAAAGCAACAGACTAACAGGCACCTTATCACTGAGCTCTGAACTCATGGTTGATCTTCGTCCTTTATATCAGATTGCGGTGTGCCTACTGACTTTGAAGATAGATTAGCTTGCGACAACTGCACGATGTGTTGTAATGGTAAGGCTCCGCATATCAGTCAGCATTTTTCTTCACCTGTATGAATCATTCTCTCATTGATCAAGCCCATCCTTGTTGCCGTAGTTGAAGGAGGATGCCATACAACAGGCAATCCTTTGTTCTATGACCTATCATTCTTCGACTTATTCCGTTGGATGCTCATCATTATCTCAACAATACTTGCCATATTTGCTCTTGTGAGTCGATTTGTCAACTCGCAAAAGGATGTGTCTCAAGACACCATTTTGCAGGAAAAGGATACAGCGTTTGAGACGATTGGGGAGTTGGGTTGGTTGGATCATCGCTCTGTGCATAACGCACTTCCAGTTCCAGTTTTAGGTCTTTGCGTTCTTTGTGAAAGCCGCCAAGAAAGACTTCTCCGATGATAAAAGGTAAGCTTACTGCTGAACCTCGAATGGACCAAGCTCCACCTTACTCTGTACTTCTTGGATGATAAAGGTGACTTTTTGAAACTCTTTAGAATGCAATTTTCTGGCAGACCAGACGTGGCAGGGCTGGCTCACATTCTGCATACTAATGATATCGCATCTTGGCAAAGATTTAATGAAAGGTAAATATTCAAGTGAACTTCATGACCTTCATTTACAAAATACTTTCTTGAGTAACCTTTATATGATGTGCAAGCCTCTAAGTTGATTATGATGAGCATGAAATCTGGCCATAAGCTATATAGGTAAAGTTTGTATGTTTTGTCATTGCTTGCGTTGGTTGCATTCATGGCTTACATCAACTTTTGACAATCTTTTGGCAGGAGCGCGGGTGTTCTGTGGTGGTTTGCTCCTGATATTGCTCACGTGGACAGCAATTTACGCGTCTACGGTGTACAACTTTGCTATTGCGCGATCCAATGCTGAGTTAGTAGCAAATGCCGTCATTGTGTTGTACCTCGTTGACGTTGATGAGCAGGTGCGTAGCACACCTGTCTACTGATACAACTACAACTTTTTTGCCACTCCGTCACTGAGAAGGGTTTCATCGCACATTTTGGGTTTTCGTGGCGAGTCGCACGAGTAGGTAATTACCTAATCTAGGTACAGTAATAAAGATTTTGGCCGTTAAGCTTCCGTTGGCTGCAGATTGACGAGAAAAAGATGGAAAATCAAAGAAAGCATGATTCGGTGACATTCGATTTACTACCTAGTAGAGATTGCTCAATGTTTGGACAACGTTGCTCAACGGTCAAAAATATACTAAGGAACCAATATGAATTTCAAACACAAATAAGTGGTGAACCTATGAATTTGACTTCTCCCAAATAGCTGGAGTCTAGAGAAGATACGCTTTCGTTGATACGAGGCTCATTATGTGTTGCATTAAGGTAGGTCGGTGTGCATTTAGAGATGGGTTAGTGTAGGTTGTATTGCCCTAAAAGAGTGTAAGCTCTAGAGACTTTGGATCGTAACAGCATTACAGGTAACACGCTGAATTATCTATTAGTATACCTGTCAGGAAAATCAATGACACAGAGAGAAGAAATGGCGTTCGCAAACCGTGATGATGGGAACGTCCAGCTCAAAATCAATCAAATTCACTTATCAAATCAACACTTCGATGTCTATGCTATTAGTTACACCAAATCAATGCTAGATTCTTTGAAAACAACCATTAATCAAACAGCGAGTCATCCGGCTGTCTTGGCTACAGCATTGTTATGTTCAGTAAAGGCCAGCTTTAATGAAACATCAGGGCATCCAATCATTTTATGTGTTCTTTTCCTCCTCATATTCGTACACGCTTATGTCGTCAAAAGCACCTTTTCTTCATCCAAGCGCGACGCTCACGGCAAGACATTTAGCAAAGTTTATGATGCTGCGTCTCTCTTATCCAATCCTGATTCTGTCTTGAGCAGAGATGGCGTTGAGGATTCGATCATTACCTACGAAACATTGTATGCAGGCGCCAGAAAGGAAAATGGCAGGTCAAGTACGAATGATAGCATCAGGAACCGAGCAAAGAAGTATCAAACCTTGGTCAATTCATTCTACGACTTGGTCACTGACTTCTATGTTTTTGGCTGGGGGCAGTCATTTCACTTTGCGCCTAGGAAAGTAGGCGAAACATTTAATGAATCAATACTTCGAACAGAGCATTATGTTGCCTTGCGCACACACATTGAACCTACCAGCCGCGTTCTTGATGTAGGTTGTGGAGTGGGCGGTCCGATGAGGAATATTCAACAGCTCACTGGTGCCGATATTACAGGAGTTACAATCAACCAATATCAAGTGCGCGTAGGCAACAAGTATTGTGAACAAAAACACATCTCTGATAGATGCCGCATTTACCAAGGAGATTTTCAAGACCTTCCGAGCCAGTTTGCAGCCGAGAGTTTTGATGCTGCGTACGCGATCGAGGCCACTTGTCACAGCCCTGATAGAAGGTAAGTTTCAAGTTTCTTGTCACTATCACGAGACTTTCGACATTATATATAGTACTAAGATGAGGTCCTTGTTATCATTAGAACTTGTTTCAAAGGCGTCAATCACTGTCTAAAGCGCGGAGGTAGGTTTGTCACTATCGAGTGGGCGCTGCTGCCAGCTTTTGATGTCAGCAATCCAGATCATGTTCGTGTTAAGGAAGGTATCGAGGTTGGAAATGGCCTGCCCACGTTAGCTACTGTGAAAGATATTGTCCAGGACCTGGAAAACGCTGGTTTCGATGTGCTTGATGTGTTTGATACCAACCGCGACATGAACTCAATGTTTGAGATTCCTTGGTATCAAACGCTCCATGGTTCATTTACGCTGCAAGGCTTCCGGATGACTCACTTGGGTAGGATATGCACACATGCTTTGGTTGCACTTTTGGAGCTTACGCGCATTGCTCCCAAAGGATCAACTCGTGTTAGCGCGTTGCTCAATGCCACAGCTTTAGATCTTGTGGAGGCTGGTAAGGAAGGTATCTTTACTCCGTGTCTATTTATTCTTGCTCAAAAGAAGTAGCCCGTTGTTCATGTGAGAGAAGTTATTTATCATCGGTGAGCTTTCGCGTTAGTTTCATAGCCTCCCCTGTAAAAGTTAGATTGAATAGTTGTCAGTATGAAAATGCTTGGAGTCAAAAAGGTACCATAAAAGTATCATAGCTCTAAGACTGAGGGCAAACATGCACCAACTGACTCTCCATCCCATCATCATCTTTCATCTCGCATCATAATAATAAGCAGTATGAAACTGGCAGTCGTCACAGGAATCGCAAGGTGTAGTGGAATCGGCCACGCTATTTGTGAGACACTGCTCTCCGAAGGGCTGTCGGTCATTGGCCTGGACGTGAAGCCGCTCGATGATTCTTCTTCTCTACCGTCAAGGTTCGCCAGTAGCTTCCGATCTAGGGTTTGCCGTGTGGATTCTGATCCTAATGGACTGAATCAACATATAAAGTCTGCAATGGATGAGTTGGGTCATAATTATATTGATGTGGTGTGCAATAATGCTGGTATAACAAATCCATACATGCCAGAGTCAGAGGATACTTCTAATGCTGCAGAAAAGCTGAATGCACGGGTAGAGCAGTACGACAATTATATCCAGAGCAATCTACGCTCTGCATTCTTAGTCACTGAAGTATGCAAACAATATTTCCCTCCGCCAAAACTGGGGGCAACTCCTTCTACTGGATTGCCCAGCGCATCTATTGTACACATATCAAGTACAAGGGCTTTGGAATCTGAGTATGGCCCCTCTAACAGCCAAGAAGGCTATGCATCAGCGAAGGCTGGATTGATAGGATTAACTCATGCGCAAGGACAATCAATGGCGGGACGGGCTCGTGTGAACGTAATTCTGCCTGGATGGATCAATACTGATGAATCCTACATCCCTACCGATGAAGATAGCAATTGGCACGCAGTAGGGAGGGTAGGTAAACCAAAAGATGTAGCAGAAATGGTTGCATTTTTGGCAAATGATACAAAGAGTGGATTCGTAACATGTCAAGAGTTTACGATTGATGGTGGAGTGACGAAGAGAATGCATTACCCGTAGCTTGGCTCACCTTAGCAAAATGACGAGTACATGACCATTGCTTTTGAGTATTAGGCCAGGATGTAGTGAGTTGGATGCTGCTGTTGTGGATAAGACTTTTTGAAAGTCGACCATACTTAGCTTGATTTTGATAAAAATGATTTATGATTTTGATGGACGAGCGTTGACGACATATTACGTGGCAAGTGGAATAGAGGGGCTTAATTGAATGTATGAAAGGCTTATGTGAATTGCAAATGGATACGTAATGTTGTCGCGTCCCGCCACCCCACTCTATCTCGCACAACCCCCCAACGCCGAGAAGAAAGCCAATTATGTCGGACATTGCCAGTCTCGGCCTTTCTATTTTACTTGCCGATACATTTTGGTATGGCGATCACAGAAATGCGGTTTTGGTACCAAAGAGCGGTCAAAGTGCGCTCCCAAACTCTGCAATCAAGACAATCATATTGAGCATACTACGCATCCTATTTAGACTAAAGAGTTGAACAAGTATGTACTGGAAAAGTGCCGTCAACTGGCTGGTGACTCAGATACATTTAATAGTCATCGTAACGGCATGTCGAGTGTTCGCTACGGAGTCGTCAGAGCCGACCCGTGAAATGAGTTATTTGCGTACAGGTCTCGGCATGGCTGATTCCTGGTTCAATACGAAGCAAGAAACACCCGGAGATCAATTACTACCGCAATCGTCATCTGGTGATGGGTATTTCAATCTGAGGCTGTATTGGGAAAAAGGATACAAGTGAGTAAATCAATTGCTTAGTCCGCATTAGTTCATCTCTGCCCATCATTGTGTACTCATCATTTCTGGTGAAGTTGGCAAAACAAATCAAGTGAAAAGTTTTGGTGCATAGAGTGTGCCCGCAGCAGCTGCTCAAAAGGTTCGGGCATTCGCATTGATAAGTGTAACCGGAATGATTCAAGACAGCAATTCTATTATGATGACGGTAGGATACGTTCCAGGGAGAACAAGAGCATGTGTTTTGAGAGGAAAGGAAGACAGATCAAACTTGACAGCTGCGGTAGCTCAAAGAGTCAAAAGGTGAGCATTATACTTTAATAATAACTTGCTGCACTGCATTTGAACCGGGAGAAATATAATTTACTGCTGATACTTAATCCGACCAGTGGGACGAGCTTTCCAAATCTAAAGCATTTCAGTTGAGAATGCCTGGAAACAGTGTATTCTGTGCCTCTCAGGTGAGCCCTTTGGCGTCTATCTTTTTTCGTGGCTTTTCGAGTTACAGATTGAATCAAGACTTCGACTTCTCAGCATCACCACCCAAAGGATGGAGAAGATGTGTACATGACTTCCTGCAAAAAGTCACGCTCAAACCATACAGACAAGTGGGTTGCTTACTAATTAAGATCAGCGGATAAGTAAAATGAATGAGTACGATACTCCTCTATGTTTTTGAGCGGGACGATGTGCTGTTATTTATATATTAATGTGTAATAAAAGTTAGTACTAATTGCTTACTTATTTGAACTCTGAATGAAAGTTGAGCAGATAGCTTGTCTGTTCAATTGATTTCTTCTCGCAATTAGTAGTAATGCTTAGCAGGGACGGTATTGATTGTATCTAAACTTGGATCTAGAGCTGTTAATACTAATCACATACATGTTATTTTACGGCAAACACCTAATACTATTCTTTGAATTGGCCGGCGCCTATAGCCTTTTCTTCTGTTGGCAATGTAGATACCAACTCTGTTGAGTTCGGCTTACGTCCTTCCATTTCCATTGCTACTTCCTTCATTATAGTTGACAAGTCCTTTACCCCATTAAGATCGCCCTTTTTCAATCCATTTACTGCCTTGTCTTTATCTGCCTTGCTCTCATCGCCATCACCGTCATCCCTTGCTTTTGAAGCCAAAATTGCATTCCAGACAAGATCAACAGAATTCACCCATAAGATTCTGTGCCTTGCTGGAATCAAACCGTAGGTTACACAATGAACCAACGGCCAAAACCTCCAGGCTGCAAACATAATTGGCTTCAGCCTGTTCTTCACATTTTCTGTAGAATTTCCCACGGTCTCTCCATTCAATACCCCAATAGCCACTATGTAAATAGAGCATTTGACAGCCAGATAGATAGTCTGATCCATCAGTATCTTGAATGCTCTATTAGTAATACCGAACGTATCCCCATCAACCGGCAGGATCCAATCACTAAACTCATAGTATTCATGAACCGCAGGTCCAAAACACATTCCAATGAATCCATTTTTTATTGTACGCGCAGCATCAAAGTCTAGTACATTCTTCCCCTGAAATAGCGTTTGAGATAGCCAATCTCCCAACAGATAAATCACTACATTGATTATTGTTTTGGTAGCAACTGGTTTTTCACTCAGTGAGTTCTCGTACGATGCCCATGTATCAAGAGGAATGCGAAGAGAGATTTCCCCGGGAGTCCAGCCACGAGTCATTCCCTTGTCAATGTTGAAGACGGAGAAGAACACGTACGAGAAGCTTATAGCTAGAAGTGCGAGGTTGAATAGTTTAGATGCCACTGTTTGGCCATTGTCGTCTTTTTTGTATAGAAATTTGATCAACGCAGGGTAGTCTTGATCGTAGCTAGCAGGTAGGGCACCGTAAACCATTGCATCTGCTTGAACCATTCCTTGGGCATCAAATGAAATTGCAATTGATGGATATGCATCCTGTTGATTGTCTTCAAATGATGGAAGAATCGACATCATGTCATCAGCTCCATTCAAATGAGATCTCGGCGAAAATTCATTTGTTTCGTCAGTTGAAAGAGTTACTTCTGGAGTTGTCGCGATAGATGAATCAGTTGCCGTATCATCTAGAGACATGAAATAGGGCACTGTATCATTATTCAATGCAGTTATAATCGCATCTTGAGCTTCACCAGCAGCAGCGGTCAAAGTGTGCTCCGTAACTGATGCAAACAGACCAAATGAATTAGCAGCTCGTATCCTGCCTCGAGTTCTTGATGTTAATGTTCTTTGTGAAACAACTGGGCTATTGGATGACGGAGGCATAAACGCATATGCATATGCTACTCGAGATGAGATGATGAAAGCAGCGATCAGCATGGTAGAATCTGCAATTAGAGGCAGTTTTGTCCGTCTTCTTGCAGTGTTTGCTGAATAATGATGACAGGTGAAACCCATACTCTGGATCGATGAGATGTTGAGAGAATGAATGCCTTTCAGAATAGCTGCACTTCGTCAACGAGCTCCAAAAGCCAAAAGTAGTGGCGGATTGGGGCTCTTCCGTGGAGTTCGTGTTAGATAGTGTGCTGGAGAAGTTTGTCGAGAACATGGAACCTCGTGGAACAACTTGACACCTGACACCTGTTCATAGGCGGAGTATGTACATACAGAGCAACAACAACATGAAATCACTCAAAGAATCACTGTGTTCTTGCTTCACTTAACCTTTTGTGAAGCAATGCTTGACTTGGCTGCTAAACACCAGACACTCAGGAGGGATGAGTAACACTGAATAGCCAACGATGAGAAGTGTGTATTTTTTGTGGGAGGAAAAGGTGTTGTGGTCCCCCAATTCCAGTTGACTTGTGGGTTGTGTTTGCATACGAGATGCCTGTGTTAGAGGGCTCAGAACACTCCAAGACCAATGACGTAAAAACCAAAGGAATTAATTGGACGATATGACAGTGAGTCGATTTTCTTCTGTTAATGAGACCTTAAGCGTAGGTTAAACTATTAAATAAAAATATCCCAAACCATGAGAAACTGCATGAGTATCGGATTTGACTTCCGACACCCTCCTTACTTAGGAGTTTCAACGTCACCCTCATCACCCTCTTGCACATACTCATCATCACCGTCAAAGTTAACAACGTGTTTGTTGAACACAGCAGTAGTCGTGTTCTTGTTGAAGATGTCAGCGTCATTGTCATCACCGGAGATATGCTTTACCACTAGCACTCCCTGATCTTTCAACTCGCGGAGAAAATACATCCACTCATCCGCATGACGTGTGCAACCTCCAACACTCCAGCTGTTAGCTAGATCGACAGCTCCCTTGTTGTCCATCTCTAGTACCATTGTAAGGCCCAATGACTTGAGAACATTGTACACGTAGAGCATGTCTTGTGCTTCTGTGACACCAGCTGCGCCTTCAGCTTCAGTCACAGAGAGAGTCACGTGGCGCTGTGTAGCGCTGTGTTGACATACGGGGCTTCCCTCAAGGAAAATACGGCACCCAGTGACGCTGCGTCTGTCGTCAACATCTGTCTGCAGCATAGTTATAGAGTCGGACTGTCCATGAATGATGAACTCAAAGTCCTTCGACCCACCCCAAAGTCGTGAAGGCGGAATGACAAGGCCTCGATTCTTGGTTCCCATGATGTACGCAAGACAATAGTGAAGAGCCTTCCAATGTGACTCATTGGGAGCGTGCATGTACTGAGCGAGACTACGAACAGTGTCGTAAAGGTCAGGCCTGCTCCATTGCATGATGTACATGATGAGAGCCACCAAGCTACGATACTTTGTAGCCTGCTCCAAAGTTATTATTTCAGTGCCATCACCTTTACAAAGATTTGACCCAGGTACTGCCGGAGTCTTCGGCACACGATTAATGATTGGAGTGTGATTCTCTTCCAGCTTTTGGATAAGAACCGGTTGAGTGAACTTGATAGTAGCAATGCCATCATCAACACGGTCAATGCTAATTTTGTTGCCCACATATTCATTGAATTCTTGCTCAGCTTTGGCCTCAAACTCAATTGCAGTGGTAACATCAAATTCAAAGGCATCGAGATCCTCTTCAGTGCCGAATGCGATGATATCGTCAACCCAGACGGTAAAGCCAAGCAAATGGCCCTCCTCATTCCACACCTTGAACAGCGTGAAGTCAGCTTGAGTGTGCTCATAACCTTTCCTTCGGATTTCTTTACTAACTCCTTGTAGAAACACTCCGCAGCCTGCTTGGTACCATAGATCGGGACCATCATGCGCAAGACCACGTCCTACGTGAACCATAAAACTGTTCCATACCATCTGGCTCTTCTATATACATCTCTTCACCATTTTGAAACTTGCCCTGCAGGAATGCGCCTTTAATGTCAGTGACGCGGACCTTCCACTTGGGATTCATAGCGAATAGTGTGAACGGTATGCGAATCGTCAGAGGATCGGATACAGGTGACGATATTGAATATTGAATCGGAGAAGTAGTGTTGTCCGTCGATCTGCTCGAATCCGCGAGCATTAAGCACGTGCACGACGAATCTTGTGCTGCCACCCTATGAGCCAAGCTCACAATCATTGTCATGGTACCTATCTAACCTAACAACTTTGTGCTATGTGACAAAAAAGTGAATCACTAAAATTTATTAAATAATCCAAATAATTCGGAACATATTTTTTTTTTACGATTCGGAACATCCCACGCCACGCTTTCCACTTTCAAAACACACCATGAGATCCTTCTACACCCTCCTCATCCTCATCGGGGCAGCCTATGCCCAAACAACATCCCCTGATCATAACCCAGCTGGCTCCTGGATCGATCAATTCAAATGCACAGCGGATCTAACCTCAGATCAGACAAGTGTCATCGACAAAGACGACTGCACGACTCGCACCGATGCAAATTCTCAAGCTTGCCTGTGGTGCGATCTCTCCGCCCTCCTTGGTTCCTCTCAAGGAGTGTGTGTTAGCAGTGGTGTCAAACAGTTTTTAGGTCCATATTGGGAGCAACTTTGCTCTGAGGGAGCAGCCAGTCAAAGTCCAAACACACCAGCCAATCATCTGATTCCTGTTCCCATCCCAATCATTCCTATTGTCACAAGTTCGCCTGCCAAAGCTCCCGTCTCGTCTTCCCCTGTTGCACCGCCTCCGGCTATCAATCCGACTCCCGTCGTGCCTCCACCTGATAATGTGCCCGATAATGGCAGCTTTGCGGGTGCCTTCTCGTGTGCCACAGATGACTCCTCTAAGGTGATTAGCGATCAAACCACGTGCAACGCAAAGAAAGATTCCACCTCCACTGAAGGCAAAAGTTGTGTCTGGTGCCCTCTTCCTCTAGTAGGAGGGGGATGCATCACAAATTCAGATGCTACCAGTATCAGTTGGATGTGCAAAAGTTTTGAACTTTTGAAGTCTCCCGAGAAAGGAAAGAATCTTCGCGGTGTGTCAACAGCAGGATGGGAGATACTTGATACATCTTGCCTTGGTGATACAGGCAATGATTTGGATGCAGAAAAAGAGAGCTGTGCTGGTCGGAGTGATATGACAGGAAATTCTTGCATGTGGTGTGATGGAGCCGGTGTACTTGGTCTTTGTGTCAGTCCTTCGCAAAAGAATGTTTTGGGTAACTACATGGCTTGTGAGGATCTAAGCTTTACTGCTGTCGAGTAATGAGATGTAGCTTTAGACGATTGGTACATACTGTTGGAATAATGATGTGTAAATGAACCTCTTACTGTAATAATTTGATGTGACTCTAATGAACTTGCATTGAACCAATCTTATCTACTTGACAGATTGAATCTTGTTACCAACTTCTAACCAGACAACAGCTGATTCGTTCTTTTGTATTCCAGAAAAGAAAGTGCCGAAATAAATTCGACCGCGGTCACGTCGATACTGTGCCAAGGCTCTCAACGTGTTGCCTTTCATTCCACTTGTGGGGTCTATGTCTACCATTTGACAGCGTGCGCATTTGCCGTTTGCGACAAGCTCTACGCCGTATTTTTCTGCTGTAATGGTTATTCTTTCCCATGAGTCCTCTGGGTTGGAATTGTTATAATCTTTCATTCGACTGTTGGGGTCTTTGGTACCGACAACAATGTTTGGTCTAAAATGTCTTGAATCAACTTGCTTCCCCCATCCTTGAGCTCGAATGATTGAGTTGAGTACATTGATTGACTGCATTGAAACCAAAAGTAATGGTGCTTCGTTAGAATAGGATGTTTGACCCTGATTTGACGGCAGCTTTGTGTTGGCGATTGTGTCGTGTCTCGCAAGCCAGCAACGTACGCCAAGAACAGAAGTAAACCAATTAGACGCTTCTCTGCCTCCCCAACTGCTGCCGGTGCAGAGAACACCGCATATGTCTACCTCCTTCGAAGATATACTCGAGCTTTCAAATTTTTCAAGGCTCAAAATCAAATTGCTGTGTCCAGGTGCACTGATTGTCATAGTGTTTGTACCCATGTCAATGATTGGCTGTATCTGACTCATTTTTGGGTAAGTACTTAGCCGCATTGCAACCCCAGATGTGTCTACGAGTGCAAACTCTCTATCAAATAGCAATCTGCCAGAGTTGCATTCGATTGGCCACTTTTGAACTTGCATTGCAGCACAAGACTTGATCGGAAAGATGAAAATGCTGTCAATGAGAAACTGAGATGCAGTGCTTGATTTCTTGTAGCTTTCTTTTGAACATAACGAAGTCTTTCGAGATACAAATACATTTTCGATGAATGAGGCAAGTGCATCCATATCTTCCCATATATTGTCTTTACCAAAGCTCGCACGGATACAACCGGTAGGTCTGCCGTTGACGATACCTCTTTGGTCACCACAGACATGCCCTCCATTGCGCCAGTTTTCAATTAGCTCTTCATCTGATGACATTAAAGCATCTTGACAAGCACCAGGGTTGCAAAAACATCCGGTTCTCAGTTGGATTGATGGTCGGTTCAAAGCTGCCAGTCTTGAAACTTCATCGTATCCGATTATTGATCCATCCATATCACAAATATTGAATGCCACTGTCGGCCCAATCGACATGGCTTCGATGTCTTCCTTAAATGTCAAAGTTTTCCATTGCCCGTAAATGCAAACCACTGACTTGCCGTTATCATGATACAATCTATTGAATCTGCGCACAAGTTCTGCTGCAAGACATGTTGAGTGTAAAGATATCTGAATATGATATTGAGATAAGGATGATGATGCAAGTAGCTGATAGTATCAAGTGGCGACCACTAACCTTTGACATGCCACCGAGGTCACTAAGCTCTTGAAAGCCTTGCGCAAGTTCCACAATGCCTCTAAAATGCTGTGTTCCGTGTTTGAGTTGGCCAAAATCTATTGATCCGTCTACAAAATACTTCGATTCAATCGAAGCAGGACGTTCAACAGATGGCTTTCTGCTATTTCTTGGAACAGTAAAATCCACGTGTGGTAATACGATGTCTACAGACCCTCCTCCAAAGTAGTGTCTTGCATTTGACTGTCCATCCATCATGGTATCTAAATCATTGTCGGTATTGTTTACATTGTTGCACTGATCTTTTGCCTTTCTGTATTGCTGATTCTTGATGAATAGTGCGCCGAGTCCAGTAGGGATACCAAACATTTTGTAGAATGATGCAACCGCAAAATCAGGGCCACCGGGCACTATTGTTGCAAGATTCACCTCACTTGTCGCTGCTGCTTTAGCAGTATCAAGTAAAATATACCACTTGTGGCATATTCTTATTGTGTTTACATCAGAGTCTGAATGGTTTGGTTTGAATGTGATGAATCTTTCGTATGTTGAATCTCGTGCAGCAGCAACTGTGCTGCTCCAATCAAATCGATCTCCACCAAAGTTGCATTCAACAGGAAGAACGAGCAGATTGTAAACCCAGATGGTCTTTGTAGCTGTGGCAACAATAGTCTCGTTATACTGGCTAGTATCTGGCTGTTTTTTCTCTTCGTATGACATACCGATGACTGCATTTTCCTCATATTCAGCATTTTGTTCACTCAGCTTCTGAAACCAAGCAGTGGATGCACTCCTAAGATCATCTACTGCAGCGCAATGGAACTGGGCACATCTACTCATAGCTAGATTTCTCATACCAATAACGGATGTGTGTGAATTTCTAGGATACACTAGTATTGAATTGACTTTGAATGACTTGACCAGCTTTGGTGGAATGGGTTGGTTGAGTCTATCTCCTATTGATTCGTCACTCAGAAGTAAGTTGCTGTTTGCGTTCAGTAACATTCCATGGTCATTGGGTGATGAAATATTGAAACTTCTCCAAGGAAAATGCTCAGCCACAAGACGCAAAGACTCTGTAGCCCCAGATGTAAAGACCAAACGATAGCCAGGATTTAGACAGTCATTCTCGTCGTTTGATTCCAAAATATTATCCATGCCCACATCTTCATCATCAACGCCAAAATGCTGCATCACAGAGTGTATTGATTGCTGCATAAGTTTCCAGGTGCGATCTGATGCAGTGCCTCCTCCGAGAGAGTGCGGATTGGCCAATATCTGAGTACTGCATTTTTCTTCTATAAAGTTGTCTTTGTCTTTAAAAGTTGTTGTATCAGTGATGCATTGCTGATAGATGCGAGAGAGCTGTGAACATGTCGGGAGAGCACTGCCTGCATAATCTAAATAGACTTCAGCTTCTTCGTTTGGCTGATGTTGCTGATGATCTAATATCTTTAATGGAGGCAAGAGTGATGGCAACTCCCTCTCTCTCCAAGTATCAATAAATCCCTTCTTAGAATCAGGATATCCATAATACCTCTTGTTTCTGTTGATGAATTCGAGCTTTGCTTCCACCTTTCCAGTGAAATCTCTGTGTTGCTGTGAATTCTTCTTCCGTCGCATCGTGTAACATAAAAGAATAATGGATACAACTGCTGCTGCTGCAACCACATCAGGCAGAGACATCTGCAAAGGGCCAGTCGATATACCAATGCCGCATTGACTCTCGCTAGAGAGCGTAAAGGCAGCCATCTCTCTAGCTCCCTCCTCTCTATCTCTTTCCATCTCCATCCTTACTCATCTCCTCCGCTCTAATCTCTTCGTTGCTTCGCCCCCGCCCCTCTCTTCTAATTCTGCTGTTAGTTTTCCGAAGTTCGATTGAAAGTAGCAGCGCCGCCGCCCTCCTCGCTCCTTGTCGACGGACCCACACACCACACACCTTACTGCCCATCTATCTCGAGATAGATCATCACCCGCCCGTCATTTACGCCTGCCCACTATGCCTTCTCACAAGTTAAACATTGCGGCTCAAACCAAAAACTACCATGACCTCGCAGCACATGTAAATGAGGCTCTAAACGACGTTGATAAAGACTTATTAGAAACAGCAGACATTTATGCAGGCCGAACAGCTGCATACTGGGCCGTGCAAAAAGGTTCGCCCGAATGTTTGGGAATAATGGCCAAAGCTGGCGCAAATCTCCACAAAGCATGTCCTCACGTTTGGGAAATTGACGATTCATCTGGTTTTGGCGATGGGTACTTGATAGATCCGTCTAGCGAAGATGATAGATTGAAAGTGCACCATGCACTGAACCAAACTACGCTTTCATTTGTAACACGAACTTGTTGTGAGTGTTCCGGTAACGAACACCTCAAAACGTGCAGCAGATGTAGAATGGCTAGATATTGCAGTGAAGACTGCCAAGCAAATGGTTGGGAAACACATCAACTAGTATGTAAGCGAATTCAGACAGGTTCTGACATGGTGACTGTGCATAAGAAATTTCCTGACCCTGCAAAGAAAAATCCTGGAGGTTTTGAACCACATAACGAGTTGGAAGAAGACACCATTGTAGATGCTAATGGAGAACATGGAGAATCTAGTGCATGTTGGGAGTACTATGATATTGAAACGAAATCATGGGTTGCATACCCAGATGAACTAAGGGTTGCAATTGAAGATGTGTATTCACAGGGCACTTTTGCAAGATATGCATTCAGACCCGGATGTCCTGATGCGGAAGGAATAGAGGAAAACCCGATATCTTGCGTCCCATCCAATAATGTTTCTACACACAGTATTTGCTTTAGTCACATGATTGATCATCAGATATATACTGGTGCTGGTAGGAAGATTCGTAGACGAGAGGTGGAAATTGTAGAGCCTGAAGCAGCCAAGCCTAAAAGAAAATTTGGGTGTGTACCGTTGTGTGGAGCTATGGAATGATCAGCTGTTAAGTGTATGAATTTTAAACACTTCACAAATCAGTATGAAGACTTGTGATTCTGTACGTATTTCTTGTTGTGTCCTTGTTGCGCAATAAGTATGATAGCAAATATAAAACCTCATAATCATTTTCATTTGTATCTGCCCAGCGTCAGAAGTTCAGACATAGGACCACAGATTAGGTACCATGACTGCTGCTTTGCTTTGGTAAGGAAAGAGTGGAGGAAGTCAAAGGAAGTTGAGGACTTGATCTTCAACTTGAACCTGACCAATTTCCCTCTCATCTTCACCTTGACGCTCCCCTCTTGAACTTGCAACTCATCCTTCCTCCTCTTGCCTCAAACCCCACCTACGACCTTGCTGTAAAAACTACAACCAAGTGTAGAGAGCGATGGAGGTACCAACAGAGGAACGCATCCGTCGCCGACCCGCTGCAGGAACAAACACCTCTCTACACTCTCTTTCGGGAACTGAGCCAACATGCTCAGATGACGAACCAATCGAATCCAAAGCAGCCCAAAGACATACGGCTGGAAGAACTCTTATAAAGACAGTCAGCTTTATAACTGATCCGAGAAGACGTTTTTCGCGCCAATCGTCTTTAACTTGGGGCCATAAGCCTTCACCGATAATAGGTGCATCGTGTTTCACCTTCTTACTTCCAATCCCATTTCTCATTCGAGTTGAATCCTACATTTCGGCATTTTTCTTGGCTGCAGTTACTGTGTCCTCGTTCTTAAGTGATCATTGTTTCACGGGCCTCGAATCGGGTTGGCATACCATTGATAGAATTCTGGCTCCGCTCGCGTTAACTTCCAACATTATTTCAGTCTATATGAACTGTGGTCTAGCATGGGCATCCTTGTCTATCTTTGCGGTTCTGTGCCATCTCCTAGCAAATCACTATTCAAAGAGGGGAATGTATGATCAGTTTGTTACATGGCATTCACTTTGGCATGTTGTCGGTTCAGGCTTAATTGTGTTCTGTTACGTTGTCAATTATGATTTATGATGCAAGTCGGGTTCTAACTGATAACTGATTCTGTGATAATAAAATCATGGTCTTCTTTTGTGATTGTAATGGATGAGGACCAGGATTTTAGAATGGGAAGATTGTTACGCACATATTCAAGTAAGAACTTCGTAGCTGCGGTTAAACTTCTTCTAATACAGTTATGAGCAATACAATCATGAAAACAAAGTCGCCATCATGTCCATCTTTCGAGCACGGTTCGTGGCAGACCTATTACCCATTGAACCTATCGCCATATCCTGCAAGAGTACTTTGGCTTGCTTTGGAACTCGTCCCAAAGGAGGTTCATTGGAATACTTACCACCATAAACCTCAAACTTTCTCTTGGCTTCGACGTCGGCATTCTTCTCAGCTGACTTTAACGGTGGCTTCCTAGATAAATCAGCCATGCTAGTTGATTCTAATATCATTGTATTAGGATCTAGATCAGCAGAGTCTGTGTGGAAATTGTCATTTTGCCGCGAGATGGCTTCTTCCATGCGCTGATATATCTTGGCCGCATTGCCTTCGGCTAGAGCGACCTGCCTTCTAACGTCACATCCCAAACGAATCACCGCTGGAGGTGCACAGTCGGCACCTGCGTATTTGGGATTCGTATAAGACTGCAATGTGTTCCACAGGCGAACTCCATCCAAATTTTGGCGGAGACGTGCATTGCCAATTGCTTTTTCAATTGCAGATTTGAGATAGAGCTCGGTTGCTTCGCTCAATAGGGCTAGTGCTGGGTCTTGCGATGCACGAGCTTCGTTGTACCAAACATGGTTTGTTGTGTCATCTTCGAGTTTGAGAATTGGCACATCCTTGACGTTGGTGCTGGTTGCTTCAACAGCTGCTGAAGATTGAGTTTCATCGGTTGTCATTGAGACAGCTGTGATAGGAGTAGGATCATAGGTATCCATTTTGTCTTGACCTGGCTCACCCATTGGCTTTTCTCTAATTGCCTTTTCAGCTGCGTCTTTCTCCTTTTCAATCATGATGTTTTCGCGCTCAGGAAGTCGCACTTTAGACCAGGCAATTCGAGTTGAAACTACATTCTTGGCGCCCCATCCAGTGTACATGTTAGGAACACTCAATACCAAAGGTGGCACGCCCTTCTCCTTCAGTTTTGCGCCAAGCTCGTCAGAACTCATTAGCTTTGCAGCAGCATCGGTGATTTGCTTCACTTTGAATTGTTGTCTGTTATCCCCGTACAATAACTTTCGCTGCTCTTCATTCAAATTCACATCTGAAATGAACTCCTTTGCAAGCAAGTTGGGCAATGATTTGACATCAATCAAAACGGCATGGTCAAGTTGATCCATGTCCTGGCAAAATTCCTTGGTTGCAGGAGCCTTTTTCTTCAGAGAGCCCGCGGATGATATGGAGGAGGAGTGCTTTAACGTCTTTTTTGTCTTGGAGTCTTTATCTTTCTTACTAGCTACAGATACAGCAGTGGAGATTGACGAAGTACCAATGGTGGATGGAGTGGCTCCGGGTGTGGAACCCAACATAGTGGCTGCAGAAGGATTGAGAGGAGCAATCAAGGGCAGACCAATACCAGTTCCAGCATCAGTTTGTGCTTTTCGGGCCGCGAGAGCGGCAGCTGCCTCGTCTTCCTTCTTTTTCTTTGCCGCTTCACGCCTCCTGCGATTTTTTTCAGCTTTTGCCTTCTGTTCTTTGTCTGCCTTTTCTTTTGCTGCAGCAATAGCTTCGGAACTAGTGAGAGGCGCTGATGATGCTGAGGATACAGATGCACCAGCAGCAGACGAGGAAGCCGCAGCATTCGTCCCTCCGATAGACGACCTACCGCTGTTGGGAAGCGGCATCTTCATGGCAGCAGCCTGTTGAGATTGCGTCAAATGTCTAGATGAAGAAGGTTGCGAGGCACTCCTGCTAGATCCCGGATTATTCGACGAAGACAAGGCCGGCGACTGCGAAGGAGAACGACCTGAACTAGAAGTAGGTACAGGCTGGCCATTCTCGTCTTTCTTTTGTGTCTTTTGACGAAAGAAGTGCTCGAGATAATCATGCGCTTTTTTCCAATAGAGTTCACCCACAGTGGCACGTAGGCGAGCTTTCATGCTTTGAGTCAATGATTTGAACATTGGATCGCCTAGTTTGTTCTTTTCGTAACATTCTTTGATTTGGGCTTTGGCTTTTTGGTGCATCTCTTTGTCGCGTTGTTCGAGGTATCTTTGTGCACATGATGTGGACAGAGTGTTAGGTATTTGCAAATGAAGACGAAAGTTATCGGGCACATCAAACAGTGTATTGGATATTCGCACATTTACATCATACCATGCAGCATTTCATTGTAGCGACAAGAACTCACTTCATCAGCACTCGAGTAAACATCAAAAACTTTTCCTTCTCCTTCTTCTCCTGTTCAGTCAATTCCTTACCACCTGATGCACTAGATGAACTAGAATGAGGCTGCTGCTGTTTCATTTGCTGCTCTTTCATTTGCTGTTGTTTCATCTGCATCTGTTGTTGAGTCATGCTTGGCCTTTGTTGAGCCTGCGAAGGAGGAGGCTGTTGCATGTGTTGTGGAGGCATGCTTTGGCGTGAGGATGAAGACCGAGGAGCACTTTGATGGTGCTGCTGCGGGTATTGAGAGGACGAAAGAGGGCGTGAACCAGACGAGGGGTGATAGCCCGGCGGGGGTTGTTGGGAAGGGTGATGAGGCTGTTGGGGGTACTGGCCTTGAGGTACAGAAGCCATTCGATTGGGTGGTGGAGCTGAGCGAGCTGTGCTCCTGCCTTTAGGTAGTGGAGCGGGCACGTGATTGGATGGGTGATAGCCCGGAGGAGGCGGCTGTTGCTGCGGTTGAGGAGGCTGAGCTGCCGGAGGGGGCATGCTGCGCCCATATCCAGATGGAGCTGGAGCTTGCTGCGGCGGCGGTCGATTGGGAAGGCCCCCAGGCACTTGAATCGCTCCCCTTGGAAGGGCATTGGGAGCAACGCTAGCAGAGCCACCACCTGATTGAGCGGCTGCATTTGAAGGGGAAGCATAGAGATTTTTCAATCGATTTGTCAGTTCTGACTTCGAGGGAGGCGGGGCTGAAGATGCGGGCGGGGCTGCAGTGCGGCCACTGCTGCTGACCCCTGGTTTAGGCGCCCCAGATTTCTTGCTGTTATTGTCGTCACTATCATCTGAATCGGATCCTCCTCCCATGAGGATGTCCTCCATATTTCCTGCCATGGTTGATTGTGCTGTCGGATGTCGGTCGTTTGAGTGAAGAGTGATGATGCGATGGGTGATCTAGTGAATGTGAAAAATCGTGAATCACATTTCCACCCAAACAAAAATTAACGGAAGGCTGACATTCCGAAACTGAGAGATGAATGTGGAACATTTCAATGATGTCATATCATTACACAGGAGGCTGACATGAGTAATGAAGTCAATGGTATGGTAGTTTAAAGACAGCTTTTGCTTGGAAACAATAACAAAAAGTTTTGCTTGTGGCTCGACTCACCACTCACTTCTCTTGGTTGGAACCACCGCATCATCATATTTTGATTCATGGAGAAGTTGCCAAAACAGAAAGGAGTTAACAGTCAGATATATCATCAGACACCACCTACCAGGTCTCTCTTGATGCAATTGTTTTCAAAGAATAAACTTCAGATCCCATTTTTCATTGGCATGTAAGTAGTGGGGGTGTTGAACACTTTCACCCTTTAATTTCTGATATTATGTAGAAAGGGATAAAACACCATACTATGAATCACAAAACTGAAAATTATAGTAAATAAACAAAGGTATCTACGAACCACCCCCTGCTTGCTGCTTGGTGGTGGTGTCTGTTCATGCACAGCATTCTCTAACCAGGCAAGAGCAGCATAGATTTGGAGTCTGCCTTCGATGAACCAATGTTAGCGATACCATTGTTTTATTCATTTGAACCCAACCTAAATAAACTGCATAGTACTGATATAAATTACCATACTTTGCAACAGACAACACATCAGAATGCTTTGTGCATAATTTCCCAACCACGCTATGATGTGATGCACGCAATGTTGAAAAATTTCACCATTTCTTGCTACCAAATCTGAGCCCAAACCCACAGAGTCAGTCAAGACACCATACCTGCTGCTGCCAGCCCATTGCATATCTTCCATATATGGACCCAATCCCTATGAAAGATATTGTGATGTGCTAAGGCTAACAGTAACAGGTCCTGGCAGCCAATCTGTATCAAGCCAAGCCCCTTTTTGAGCTATCAAATGCTGAAAATTACACCATTTTCTACCAAATCTGAGCCCAAACCCACACATTCAGTCAAGACATCATATCTACTGCTGCGAGCCCATTTCATTTGCATATCTTCCATATGGACCAAATGAGCGATGTTATAATGTGCTAACAGTACTAACAGGCCAAAAGAAGCAATGCAAAAGGCCAACAAATCGAAGTCCAACGCTCACCACTTTGAAGACAGGATGCTCACTGCAGGGGCTTGTATACATCCCTGGTCTCGGTAACAGCTGTTTTTGCTGTGATTTTAGCAGACCAATCCAGGTACTTTGTGCACTGATTTTTGATGATGTGCCGACTGTTTGATGATACTTAATTTGCCGCAGCTGTCTGATACTAGTAGCTCTACCGCAGAATATAGCTTATCAATATCAATTCAGAATATAGCTTATCAATTGATGCCACATTGATAGGTGATGACAGGGGGAGCTGCTCACTCAGATATCAAATGGTTGCTGGCAAAGCTTCATGGTTCTATGCTCTCACTTTTACTTTTACTAATCTTATTTCTCACTTGAACAGAGCCGACCTCTCCTTTACAACAAAACACTGTGAAGCAGGCAACAATAAAATAGCTCAGAAGAGGATGACAAAGTGTGATGATAACAGAACTTGACAACAGAATTGGTGAGAAACTACTACCATTGGAGAGGGCTCTTCATTTGGAGTTACAATAGAATATGTATTCATCCGTTTGTGATGTGTTCTTGTACTAGATACAAACACTGTCTATACATCTTCTGTATGACAATCAACCTGGTTGAGGGATGACTGTGATGAAAGTGTGTAAAGATTGCAATTATACCGTGATACAACGCGCTTTGAGCTTTAACTATGTAGTATCAAATACAACAACTGTTTTTCATTATACAAATGAGATTAAGATAAATATTTAACTATGAACATCCACTGTGTTTTACTTAGTTAGTTTGTATGAGTATTACTATCAATTCGATTTTCATTTGGTTTGTCCAAGTTTATCGTATCTCTTATAATGACAATGAGAGATGCGTGGCTAATTGTTGATTGAGTGAATGAAGAGACAGCACCTCGGCATCAAGGCAATGCCTCATTTTGACAAAAAGACCTGTGAATGATCTGATGATTGAATTAGCTAGCCACAGCATTGCTTGGCATGACAACCTCCATCCTCCATCACCGTGCATCTCCATCCCCCACAAAACCCTGCAGAATGGCTCCACAGCTCCTTCAATTGCACCTGAGACCAAGGACCAGGCACTGTTGGTTGCTTCGAAGCTGCGGCAGCACCAGTGTTTGATTTAGCTAGTGATAGTGGATAGTGAAACGCCGTGTAAAAAAGGAGGCAGGAGTGTGAGTTGAGTATAGATATCACTCCAAAACAGTTGTATCACATACTACTTACAGCAAGGCCAAACTCGCTTTTGAAACAAGGTGATCATGATGCTGACCTACGGTCCGGATTGGATGATTAACAATGAAGACAATCGTTCAACGATCCAAATGAAAAGTCATAATTTAGACATGATCCACGAGGATCCACACCACTACTATAGATAACAGTCATATAAAGATACATTGGATGCACATTCAACTTGCCATTTCTCATTGCATTGGCAATGTAGCATCGCTACATCATCGCAAGTTCCAATATCCATATACGGCTGTGAAGATAGTATATAAAACTAGAACACGTCATATCTAAGATGACCAAGTTCATAAGTAAATCCTCCAACTATCTGTGTCACAGCAGACATGGCTATGTCACTCTTCCCCTCCATGATGAAAGCCATCAGAATTCATCATTGAGAACATAACAAGATTTACGGGCGTAAAACTCCACCTTTATCTCATCAAGAAGGATGAGATGGAGAAAAAGGACCCTGAGGTAAAAGACTCGAAAACAACCTCTAAGATAAACAGTAAGGATATGTCATCACTTAACGATACGGTAGGACCCTACGTATGTTAATACGATCGATGACACAGGGACGCAATTGTATAGTCAAGTTTCCATTGACGTGTACCCGATCAATGGTATAAGGACCGTCAGTTCTTACTCCCAACTTAGTTGGATCGTGCACTTTCTTCAGAACCCTTTGTCCTATGGCGTAATCATATTGTCGCCTCTTCTTATTAGCACATCTCGGATTCTCATTGACATGATGTTCACAAGTACGAGCTATAGCCTGCCAATCAGCGATTAGCGGAACATTTAAAACCATATCTCTTGAAAAAGCGAAGCAACTGTAGTTCGCATAATGTGCATTGCCGTGGCCAATGCATCGTCGACAATGTCCTTAGCCTTTGACATGTTCTTTGGAGGATTACCATGTACCAATATTCTGAGTACATTTTCTACAGTCTGATGCATTCTCTCATACATATAGCATTCGACTGAGGATTTTACTAGTGGAGCAAATATCTTTGATGCTAAACATCTCAAGTAACCATTGGAATTCTCGTCCAATGAATTCACCACCTTTGTCATGTACACACCGTACAGGTCAAGGATAAAGACAGAGCCAAGTCTGCAAGAATTTATCTCTGATACTACATTTTCCAGTTCAATCTGGTTGGTCATCATGTTTGCCAATTGGCCGTATCGTAACGCCATTTGGCTGTAGCGAATGCCATTTGGCAAAAAAAATTGCCAATTCGCCCTTCCGCGGTGTTTTGCTAGTTATTTTTTTCCGCCTTTTGCCCTCTCACACTTTCACCTTGCTTTTACCGTGCTGAGGAGACCTCACCATGTCGCCACCGCTCCGCAGCCAACAGAGAGACCCCGCCTCCTAAGCGCAGTTAATGGCGTCTCCTACAATCTGGAAGCCTCCGTGGGGGCGTCCGGCAATGACAGTGTTGGAAGCAACGACTCCATCAACGACGACCGCATGAGATTGACTTCAGGAAACCGATCGTTGACTGAGAACGAGCCAGTGCAAGTCACAAAAGGTAAGACACTGCATAATAGACATCAGAATAATCCTACCATCTTAACCGAGTTGAAACTAACAAATCTGTATGTTTACGTGCTCAACGTTGCATTGAAATGCTGGGATGAAGGTGTAGTCCTGGGTGACATTCCCTCTCATTCTGATTACGATGTGTCACCTCTTCCAGAGAAACTGGAGTTTATCGATCTAAATTCTCTAGGCAAAGAAGAAAAGGACGCTCAAATCAAAGCACTCAAGGCATATAAAGATATGGACAACAGCTACCGTTGATAAGTACAAATTATATATCGTCAGTGAAAGATAATGCCGTCATGTGGATACTCTTGCAATGGTCTGCAGCATTATGTCGCATCAGGAAGAGACAAAGTAGGTGGAAAAGCTGTCAACCTTTGCATTGCTGAAAAGCCTCAAGATGATGCATGAAGTGATCCGCCGGGTGGTCGAAGGGAGAGTTATAAGGATGTAGTTGGATTGTTATTTGAACGAGATGAGAAGTACAGAAAATGGAAGGATATTGAAGGTGTGTTACCATGTCTTGAAACATCGGTGATGGGATACAATGTTGATGCAATCTTGGACGATGATTCGAGATGGGGTGTCTGGCCAGGTGATACAGATCTGTTGACGATAGAGCATTGTTTTATTCTGGCAGTTGTGGAGAGGAAGGATGCGAAAGGAGGTTCATTTCCTTGGGTGGAGAGCAAAGTGAAGACAATTTTGATACTGTAATTGTGGGCAGTTGGAGTGCAGCACCGATATGGGATGAGGATGATAAGTCTAAGAAACACTATGGTCTTATGAGCACGCTAACATTCGCCGTTATACCACGAGTTGTCATTATTTTTGGCATCTACTATATGACCACAAGTCACGGGGCAGCAAGTGGAATGTTTAACACAGAGGCTTCCACACTTGCTTTTTACCCACAGACAGTCTCTAACTTTGTTGTTCTTGTCAATAAAGTATCAAATGTCAGATGTTTTATTTTCAGGGCAGCTAACTATGAATCCCATTTCCACTTTTGTTGGTCTAGAGTTCTGAGAACACGATATCGGTGGCCTTGGCGTGAAGCTGTTTGCCAAAGCGGTACCCTCTAAGAGCTCGCAAGCCATTTTGTTTTTGTTCACTCGAGACTGACGGAATATGTCATCGGTGTTGAATGAGAGAGTGAGATGTATTCGTTTTCATACAAGACGAGAAGATAATAAACTCCTCCATGAAGTGTCTTTTAGTAACATTTTGTTTGTGTCTTTAGCCAAAGCTTCAGCTGCATAATCTCGCAAATAATAACTGCCGTCATTGCCAATAACACAACTCAAAGGACTCAACCCATTGTCTTTGTCGCAAATTGTGCTTTGTATCCACTCGATTTCTGCGGCCACTCTTTGAATAAACCCCTGGAAATGCCGATACAGCGCACCCTATACCCCACGAAATGATACCAACAAGACTCCATAAGCCACCTCCATAATGGGAAGTTTTGCCAACAAAGGACCGCTACTGTCACCAGAACAAGCATTTTGCTTCTCTTTAGTAACATTAGCACAAAGCATATCATTTATAATCAAATACCCTCTTTTACAGTCCGCAAAACCTTGGGTTGGGCTTTCGAATACAACGCATTGCAATCCTCATTCGACAAATAGTGAACATCGGCACTGCGAAGAGACGAATAGCTTGGGAAAGCAACACGTACATATCCCAAGGCCGTTAAAGTCGTGGCACGTTTTGACTCGGCTCTGAAAGAGCAGTAAAGATTGATCGTATCAATGCCTCATGATTGGTGGACTGTCCTCCCAGTCATAGTCATTTTGTGCTAGTAGATCCCAATATTGCCTTCCGTTTTCGTCAGTTCTAGTTGTTGCATCAAGATGCTCATTCTCAATCTGCATTAGAGCAAAATCATTCCCAAACGAAGACTTTTTGTCCTTTAGATGGATCACTTTTTCAAAAAAGGGAGAACTCTCACATGACAGTTACTGGGTCTACTAATACCGTAGAAATG